>JALPQI010005875.1:0-65437 GCA_025490895.1 Thaumatotibia leucotreta | reverse complement strand
TAATCAGTAGAAAATCTATCAAAAACAAAACTCATTCATTGTTGTATTAATACAATTCGGTTCTAACATATTTTAATTACGTTTATTTTCATGTAAGTGTTGTGACTTGTGACTGTGCGTGACGGAATTATGCTATGAGAATAAAGGCTGGGTCACACCAGATGCGTGTACGTGCACGTGCACGTGCGCGTTGCGTGGCGTGCACGGCACCCATGTCACACCGAGAGCCGCGCACGCAGAGCTGTGCACGCAGAGCTGCAGAGCTGTGCACGCAACGGTGGCGCACGCTGCAGCACCGCTGTGTGACTAGCCGCCGGGAGAAGGCGGGCGGGGCCCGGGGGTGGCGGGTGGCGACGAGGGGAGGCGTGCGACGTCGGGTGGCGGTGGGTGGCGACGGGCAGTGACCGGGGGTGGCGGGTGGAGGCCGGGGGTAGCGTCGGGGGGAGGCGGGTGGCGAAGGGTGGCGGTGGGGGGAGGTAGGCGGCGACCGGGGGTGGCGGGTAGCGACGAGGGGAGGCGGGTGGTGACTGGTGGCGGGTGGCGACGGGTGGTGACGGGCGGTGACCGGGGGTGGCGGGTGGAGGCCGGGGGTGGCGTCGGGGGGAGGTGGGCGGTGACCGGGATTGGTGGGTAGTGACGAGGGGAGGCGGGTGGCGACAGGTGGTGACTGGTGGCGGGCGGCGACGGGCGGAGACCGGGGGTGGCGGGCGGAGGCCGTGGGTGGCGTCGAGGGGAGGTGGATGGCGACGGGTGGTGACGGGTGACGGCGGGGGGAGGTGGGCGGCGACTAGGGGTGGCGTTGGGCGGCGACCGGGGGTGGCGTTTGGGGGAGGCGGGTGGCTACAGGTGGTGACGGGTGGCGGGCGGCCCGCCACCCGTCACCACCCGCTCCCCCCAACGCCACTGCCGGCCTCCGCCCGCTACCCCCGGCCTCCACCCGCCACCCCCGGTCGCGCCCGTCACCACCCGTCGCCGCCCGCCACCCGTCACCACCTGTCGCCACCCACCTCCCCTCGTCGCTAAACGCCACCCACGGTTGCCACCCGCCACCCCCGGTCGCCCCCCCGACCTCCGCCCGCTACCCCCGGCCTCCACCCGCCACCCCCGGTCGCGCCCGTCACCGCCCACCATCCGTCACCACCTGTCGCCACCCACCTCCCCTCGTCGCTACCCGCCACCCACGGTTGCCACCCGCCACCCCTGGTCGCCGACCGTCGCCACCCGGCGCCACCCGCCTCCTCACGACGCCACCCCCGCTGCCGCCCGCCACCCCGGCCTCCACCCGCCGCCACCCGCCTCCCCTCACCGCCGCCCGCAGCCACCCGTCGCCCATCGTCGTATTTGGCAATCGATTACAATAGTACATTGTGCATCAAGGGAGGTAAGTACGGAATTACTAACGAGAGTGTTAGAAGCCTGACGCCGTCAGGCGGAGGGCTTTTATGACTCGAGTTAGTATTCCGCTTACCGACCGTGATGCATACAATGTTTTTCATCACACTTGCCAACAAAAAAATATTTTTTAAGACATAACATTATTAGATGACGTACTGACATTTCTATTACTCCCTAGGGAATTTCACTTTTCTATTTCTCCCGCTACGCGCGCAAGTAATGGCGCGCTTAGACAGCAAGTGTGATGAAAAAATCATAAATACAAGAGAGCCGCACAGCACCAATCATTGCGTGACCCAACCTGTTCGGTTCGCCGTCTCATAGGGAACGCCGGTAAATACTACGTAATCACTGCGCTCATCGCAGCGACGTTGCCGCTCCGCTGCGTGAGCGCGTGCACGCAGCACGCAATCGATTTTGTCTCGACGGAGCTGCGTTACGTGACGTGCACGTGCACGTGCACGCCACGCAAACGGTGTGCCATCTAATATGACATTTACATAAGCTACAACGCGCACGCCACGCAACGCGCACGTGCACGTGCACGTACACGCATCTGGTGTGACCCAGCCTTAAATTGTGAATACCTAGTTAGTTGATGGTGGCTGCTGTATGTCTAGCGTGTCTACGAAGTTGATTTTCGGCGGATTTAGCAAGTTAACAATAAAACAAAAGAAGTTAGTACAGGTACGTGTAATTATTTCAAAAGTCGATGTATTCTGTACTCGCAAATTGTACGTGTTGTTACGCCCTTTCGGGCCCTATTTACGTGTATTTTTAAGCATAATATATTTGCTTTAACTGGTATTATTTTTATTATCTAATCGAATTCACAATAGTTTTCACAATCCTGTTACAAGTTGAAAACATTGACTTTGTACAATATATTCGATCCAGGACTTTTTCGACAAAAATTCAATTTACGTGTTTTTACCGTGTCATAAAAAACATGTTATGAACAAAAATGATCACAGGAATTGATTATATCTATTACAAAAAAGGTGTTATTTAATTAATAGATTTGTTTTTGAAAAGAAAATATTAAACAATTTTTTTTTAAATATACCTACATACCGTTATAAATCGCTCAAGTAGAGGGCTAAAAGTATGTACCTAGATTTTTTTTATTATTTTTCCAGTATATAATAAAAAATAAGACATCGTTTGAGCGGGGTTCCAATATTAAATTCGAAAATTTTGGAATTCGCTCCACCCTAGTGGTCAATATTGTTTGTTGCTCAGATAAAAAAAAATTGCCTACCCTAACTAAAAACCCTGTGCACGCCACTGACTGTCATCTATATAGTTTTCAACTAACAACCTACACTCAACTCAACCCACTAGAACTATGAACGTGAGCAACTTTTATCAGGAAGCGGAATCACATTCTACCGGCAAATGAAGTACCTATAGATATGTGCACTATGCGCCGGAGAGTAATTCCAGTATTATCTTAAAAGCGCATTTAAAGCTGCTCTAGCTAACCAGTATACGGAGATATTTTCTTCGGTATCCCATTAACACTTTTAATGAATGAGATATTTATACTCGTATGTAGGTCACATTTATACATTTATTTACAGGTATAAAAAGTGGACCCGGATGTTTTCTTTGATTGCGTCGCTGCTAAGTAGTTATACTAGATTTATTTGAGGGTGAAATGGAATGTTTTGAAAAAAATATGGAAACTTTGAGACATTTTAATAAAAGTGACATAAACACATCCAAATCAAAAAAGTGAGGTAGGTAGTGAAAAAAGTTATCTCTTCAAGTACCTAGACCCTACGCTCCCAGAAAATCTATATTAAGATGTCATAAGTACCCAAGAAATGAGACCAAATTCGCCAACATTCAGTGGCCTATACCACAAAACTTTACAAGCGTACAATTCTACAAAATTGTATAAATTCCCATACAAAAAGTTGTCAATTTTGTAGAATTGTATGCTTGTAAAGTTTTGTGGTATAGGGGCCATTCGAACCCACATCCTCAGCTATCGCGAGCCAACGATTTCAGCGGACCGAATTTGTCGGGTATATGAAATCAAGCCATTTCAGGCTCGACGCCTTTGAATCACTAAGTTCCCGTAGTTGACAGTTAAGCTTGAGACCATAATCACACTGGACTGGTCTTGCTGAAGCGATGGTATCGCCAATGGTACTAATACAGTAGCTACTTAATGATATACGGCAACTCGTTCCTGTATGACCATAATGCAACCAACACGTTATGTCAACTGACCGCTATTACGGCAATTAGAGAAAGTGTACCTGACTTTACGAAGTGTTTGTTCTGGTCTGTACGCTCTTCACTCAAGAAGCTTTGTAGTTGTAGAAGTCGAGAGGTCAAAGGAAAACTTTCACCCATAGGGAAGCTTATGTAAGTTCACGTTAAAGGTTTTCGGCCGTCATTGGCATGCGTTCAGTTCAGTGGCAGCCAATTAATACAAATCAAATTTTGCTTTAATGGTTGTGTCACGTTATTGGCTTAAGGTGCGTTTAAACTAAAAGAGCATTCGCTGTTCTAGCGCCCGTTCTACGAAATCAACCAATCACGTTTTGTGTACCGATCGAATTTCGTAGAGTGGGAGGTTAGAACAGCGAATGCTCTTTTAGTTTGAACGCACCTTTAGCGGTAGAAGACGAGAAAACCACCATTTGTGAATATAATACAGATTTACGAGCTCTCGATGACTTCAATAATTTAATGAAATGACCGTGACTGTCTAAACGATGTTCAAATAATTCGGAAGCTTAACCCAATGCGTCCACACCCGTTATAATGCTGGACAAAAAATAAAAATATTTGTAATGCAAATAAAGTTCACCAGGCCATGTTCAAGAGTCAACGAACGCTAGTCGATGACTAAGTCATTGTTTGGTCAAGTCATATTGCATGTATTGCCAGTTATTTGCCTAACCGCTAGTCTCTTGATCTATCAGTGCCATTGTGGTACAAGGTAAAAAATAATTAGGTTGTTGCGAATTTGGTGTAAAAAAGTATATAATTGGTGTTTGGTAACCCATAGTGAGGCCATAGCCTAGACTGTCACTCTGTGACCTAGTGATTAATCAGGGTTAATTAGACGTGGCTACTCGCTAATTTCTTATCCTAATTACATACTTTAGTAACAAATGCATGCCGCCTTTAATTTATAAAAAATAAATGAATTCTTCATAATAATATAATCTTTGGGGGGTACCTATGTTCAACAGTGAACGTCTTTCGGCTGATATGATGAGGATGACGATGAATAATATAATCAGTAGGTACACTACATATTTAATACACCAATGTTTAATTTTAAGTTAATAACCCTTGCTTTTCTATGTCATTAAATCTTGTCACTCTCATTATCATCACTTTTCATCATGATAATCTGTCATAAGTTGTAACAAAAAAACCTACAGACTTTACATATAATCAAACATGCTCGTTGATACTCAATTTCCTCTGACTATTAAAAGCAATGTAATTAGAATAAAACCAAATCCGGTGTCGCGGCAGACCGCGGCGTAGACAGCGACGCGATCTTGACGCATTTTGCAGGGGTGAGATTGGTAAAGACCGGGTTACGTGGAAGAACGAATAGAGGCCTTTGCCCAGCACCGAGACATTGCAGGTTCTTAAATAATGTCGCGGAAGTGTGCTCTGGGGCGTGCCCGTCACGTCGCCTTAAAGCGTCTTGACGGCAGACAGTGGTGTTTTAGTGGGTAGGCCGGGACTTCATTAAGCCCTGGGAGACCCACATAACCACCCGGGTCCATCCCCGCTTAACGCATATCCCCACATAAAAAAGGTTCTCAAATATTTTTTACAATTGTTAGAATAAAATTAAACCACAAGTATGAGATAAAGTCATGCCACTTCATATGACACATGAAATCTGTCAATAAAACTAAATCACATATTTAGCAACTGATCTTCATCTTACATAACACTGATCACATACGGCGCGTTTGCCCCATGCCCCAGAAACCTGCAGCATACGTTCCGTAATGTCACCAAACTGTGTTTATCATGAGTTTGCAAGTAACGTTCACGTTCACGTTTTTCTCATTTTTCTCTTTTCTTTATTATGTGTAGCGTCGTGATTCTTGCAGTTAATAGTCTCATGGGAAGATCGGCGCTGGTTTACACCGGCATCATGCTAAGATGAGACAATTTCGTCGCCCCATTTTATTTATTTCCGCTGAACTATATTTGGTAGCGAATAAATCATATTCAATAAGTCAAGCAGTCTACCATGCTCGCATTAATTTATTAAATCCGAGTCACACTGGATGCGTGTGCAGCACGTCGTAGCGTTCGTGTTGCAGCGTAGGAAGCCTCAAAATAGATGGCACACGCTCGCGACGTACGCAAGTACGTGCACGCGTTGCACACAAATACATCAGGTATGACTCGACCTTTAGGTGATGGACTACTTACTTTGCGTATCGAGTAAACGCCAAAGTAAAGTACTTGTCCACTCATGCAACGACTACTGTAATTATATCATTACATTACAAATTTATTTTTTCCGGTGAAAAAAACTGGTGCCGCTATTGCTTTGTGGTAATTTTGAATTAACCAGCAGTTAATAGTTTTAACGCCATTTTTAACTCGTGTGTTAAGTGCTTATGGCCTTTATTAAACATGATCATTTACAGTATTATGTCACTGTGACAATAAAGGCACGGTCAAATTTCATCATAAGTTTAGCGGGTCGTTGAAATGTTATGGAGTTAATGAATACCTATTCTATGAGTTCTGAATATTGTTTTTAATTTTTGTTTTAACAAATACAAAGTAAGATCGACAAGCCCGAATTAAGTCACTAGGAAATGTTGACGCACAATTGAAATGAAAAATTACAGGTAAGTGTAAACAAAAAAGCTTAAAAATAAATAGATGAAGGCATTGTAGTAGCTATGCGTTATAATTATTCGAAAGGGTGTCGTAAAAGCTAATTACTACATTTTACACCGAATCTTTCATATTGATGAATCATAAAATAATTGTCAGTATAGATAGCCATCTGTACTGTTAAACGTACGAGACATGTGCGAAAAGGAAATCCGTAACTCGTGTCGATTTAAAACACTCCCTTCGGTCGTGTTTTAATTTATCGTCACTCCAAATGAGTCTCGTCAAACGAAATGACGATGTTCATATTTTTCGCACTTGTATCGTAATGTACAATATACATCGACTTTAAGTACTTATTAACTACTAAAACTACTGCTCAGGAACATTCCTCCGCGACTACTTCCTTCTTGGGCCACAAATGCCACAATCAATGCTGTTGTTACTTCAGTACCGGTATTTTGCGGTAAAGAAATATGCCAACAAATTATTCACGCATACAAAATAACTGTTAGCGAACACCACCATAACGACAAAATGATGTTGCTATAATGTCTAAAGTATAAAGACTTGTACATCTTAAATTGATTTTGACGTCGAGTACTTGACATAGTTAAAGCCAAGATGAACGAGATACTTCATTTGCAATGTCATGGTGTATAAATGATGGTGTATTAAACGATACTTAACCTACATCATTCGGAAAAGTCGGTAAATGATTTCGATTATTTATGTAATTAGATCTCGGTTAGTATGTGATCATACGCCAAATGCTAGTAAGATCGATTACTGTCATAGTGAAAGCTACCCTTTGTAAATATTCAAAACAAGTATAATTTATTCTCTATACATTTCAGGTGCGACCTCAGTGTTTGTACAAATATCAGCGAATGTAGAAAAAGTTTATAGAAACACAAGATGCTGATGATAAATAGACAAAAGATTTTATAATTTATGCCTTTTTAGGGTACATCCACAAGACTGTAACGAGAGTTACCAATTCTTTTGTATGTTCTCATATTAATTAAGTACATTTAAGGGTCCACATATCTACCTACAGGGCTAGGCTAGACGTACGGAAACTCAACTTTGATTAATTAATTTTGAAACATAGGTACGAAAGAATTGGTAACTCTCATTACAGTCTTGTGGATTTACCCTATATATGTTATAAGCTATAAACAATTTTACTAATATACAGAGTATGTCAACAACGTTTCCCAAAAAGTATGCGGTTCTAACTGAATTTTTTTGCTTTTTTACAAAATTGTTTATAATGAATACGTACCTTTAGAAGTATAGTCTTTAACTATTATGTCCACTAATTACCCACGCAGCACCACTGTGCACATGGTGTCCTAAATATGTAGCCATTAAGTAATTGACAATGTTCACACAATGCTGCATCCGCACGCTAGCATTGTCTCTGCGGTCAAGGACACGCATGTCATATGAGTCCGTGAGTTCATCTGATAATGTTTACTTTTGTTACATTAAAATGTTGGCAATCCGGCGAGCGTGATGTCTGAGGTGGTTCACCTCAACAGACAGCTCATTAAATACAAAAGTTTTTTGTGTATACAAAACAAAGGTAATAGATTTAAATCTTTCAATGTCAATTCCATATTATCGTGTAAACAATACAATTTGACTAGCACAAGGCACTAAGAAAGTAGATTTCGCTCTTAGCAAAAAATATTTCACTATACATCAACTAGTAATCAACTAAAACTTTAAATTCCTATTCTGCTAGATGAACAAAGTGAGCCTACATAACCTACATGGACATCCGCTGCTCTGACTTTCAATTAAACCAAAGAATTGATCAAATAGCGCTACTTATCTACTTAAAATACAATCATATAAATATCTAAAATATCTAAATAAATATCTTGGGACATCTTACACAAATCGACCTAGTCCCACGGTAAGCTCAATTAAGGCTTGTGATGTGGGTACTAGGCGACGATATATATAATAGATACATACATATATATAGGTACTTACATACATAGACAGCCATGACCAAGGAACAAATATATGTGATAAATAAATACACAAATAATGCCCTCGCCGGGATTCGAACCCGGAACCTCCAGCTTCGTAGGCAGGGTCACTACCCACTAGGCTACGGAGGCTGACTAATATGTACAATAATTTACTATTTAACAAATGGTAATTAAATTTTTATGGGCTCATCTCATTAAGCTTTTAAGTAGGTACATTTATTTGTTATAAAACTAGCTGTTTAAAGCTATTCGTATAAAAAAAATAGTAAATAATGTATTACACATTATATTTACCATAAAACCATACCATAATAATTACCGATTCAAACAAATGATTAACACTATAAAAGCCTGCTTGATTCCCACAATAAAGTGCGGTCTATTTAATGAACAATATAAATTAGAAAGATAAGAATTTGAAATCATTTTGTCCGCCATTCTCAAGCTGAGAGACACTGTGCATTGTCTTTGGCTATTTGCATAGGAGTTGGGACGGCACGAAATAATTATTTACCAACTGGTAAAAGCTTCAAGGATTCTATAAATGCCTACCTGTGTTTTTCGAATTGTAAAATGTATAATCTAATGTACATAAAATAAAAACAGTAAAAATGTACAATTTGTAGGATTTTCAAGTTCCAGTTTACCAAATAATATGCGTATAGACTACAGGTACCTAAGTTAATGTAGGTACTTGTTTACAGTTGTAATAAAACAGTTATCAAAATTTTTCCGACATCAGAGAATGTGATCCTCATCTGATGAGGTTTTTTTATAAATTCGATCGCTGGTTATCAATTCATTCAAAAATTGAAAGATACCGTTAACGGTACCTACAAAACAACGACCAACGATCTAAATGCTCGATGTTTCTGATCTGTGCGTTCGCCTATGTTCCGCTTTCAAACAAAATCAGTTTCCAGTAATTAAAACTAATAGTTTTCCAATCGTAATTAGAAATCATTCGGCAATAAGTCCAAGGTCTCGGTAAAAAGTCGCGTGCCGCCGCACGCGCTATTCCGCAACGCGGTTTATGATATTGTCGCAGAAAAAGTGTGGAACGCCTATTTGTCACGATTTGGATCATTTCAGCGGTTAAAATATTTGAAACATGCCTATTATACCTAATTAGCAGAGGGCGGAATTGTTCATGGCAAAAATCAAATGTCAATAGAGTCGGAACGCAAAATTTTATCGACATTTCCAGCTATCGATAAATTCGGTCACCTTTTACATTTCTGTCTTTAACATTAACCTCTTTGATTAGCTATTCTATCTACAATTTGATTTAGATATCTTTGGTTATATTAAAAATAAATTGTATGACATTTAATTGTCATTTCTGCCACTAGTCATTTAACAACTAATTCACGTTTGAAAAAATGGTTAATCCAAAAAGAAAAACAATCAACAAATAGATAAAGAAATGTCCTTGTCTTACTTACGACGAAAACCGCTCAACATTATACTGCTCTGTAATGTTTAAATAACTAGACATTGCATCAGGGATCGGAACCGGTTTTGTAGAAAAACCTCGAAATAGCTCAATATTTTGAAATGTTTTGGGCAGATTTTTATTTTGTTGTAGTATTATAAAATTTTCCAAATTTGGACTTTTTTTACACTCTTTTTACTCAGAATTACGAGCTCTTTCGATCTTGATAGAAATAAAAAAGTGTCCCAAAAAAAATTCCATTGAGTTACTATTTTTCATACACCTTCTTCGATCGTAACTCAGTGGAAGACAAAAAAATGTATGGAATTCATTGGACACTTTTTTCTGCTAATCGGGATCGAAAGAGCTCGCGATTCTGATTAGAAAAAATATGAATATATCCAAATTTGAAAAAATTACAACAAAACATAAAATGGCCCTTTTACACTCTTTATGAAGTACTCAACATTTTATGTAATTATTAACATCGTATTTTTATATTACTTCACTAACAAAAAAATATATACCGAAGAACGAAAAAGAACGGAATTCGAACCGTTCTTTTGTATGGAGAAAAAACCGGTGTCCTGTTCGATCCCTGCATTGTATTCACTTATGGATTTGAGGTTTAGTTTTGTTCATAAATAAATAAAGATACGCTTGGTAAATACATTTCAGTTTAATCGATAGTCGATAAAATATTACGTTCAAACTCTAGTGATATTTGGTTTTTGCCATGAGCAATTCCGCCCTCTGCTAATTAGCTACTGTTTTATATTGGAACATGAAGTAGTTAGAGTACTTTATTGTAGTTTGCTAATTCTACATAATTAATTTTCGCTTTCGCTTGTGCATTTTCAGCTTTTTTCATTGAGCGGATTTTTGACATAAGTAGCAGCATTTATTCCGTGCGGCAGAAAAAAACACATAAAATACAAATATGGCTGACTTTCAATAGCATTTGTTGTCTTTGACTTTTATCTTGAACCTAAATGGTCGCGCACCGTGCGGTTTCAGAGGAACTTCCTCCCGCGGACGGTCCGTCTGTGGAATGAGCTCCCTGCCGAGGTTTTCCCGTTGGACTACGGGACTTTGGGTTCTTCAAAAGAGGAGTGTACAAGTTCTTATTGGGTCGGCAACGCGCATGTGACACCCCTGGGGTTGCAGGCGCCCGTAGGCTACGGTGACTGCTATCCATCAGGCGGGCCGTATGCTTGTTTGCCACTGACGTGGTATAAAAAAAACATATTCGTAGATTTATTTTTAAGACTATCAAAAACCAATATTTTTTACTAAAAATGTATGTATGTATGTAAACTCAAAGTTTAATTTATGGTTTTAAGTTGGTTATAACTTAGATAAAAAGTGTGTTCTGAGAGGGCGTGATTATGCAAGTTTTTACGTTAGTTTACATTTTTTTCGTTTTCTAAAGCATAGTGTAGAGCTCTAGAGATACGTAGATAGGTACAAGTTACTTTAGCTTCGTGCAGGTAGCACCTAGGTACGTTTTGAAAGTAGGGCGCTAATGTGATCTTTATTGACATTAAGGTGCATAGTTCAAGGTTCAGCAAAACACAATGAGACCATCAATTGGTAAGATGCTGGACGTAAACATGGTAACACGTACTGTAGTCTCATTTAGATTCAACAAGGGACAAGATACATTTAATCTGAACCCGTACTGAAAACCACTTCGTTCATTCGTTTGTCTTTAGACAAATTTAGAATGGTTTTTAGGGTTCCGTAGCCAAAATGGCAAAAACCGAACCCTTATAGATTCGTCATGTCCGTCTGTCCGTCTGTCCGTCTGTCACAGCCGATTTACTCGGAAATTATAAATGCTACAGTAACGAAATTTGGTAAGGATATGTGTTGTATGAACCGCTACAGGATTATGATACTAAATTGTAAAAAAAAACCATTGGGGTGAGGGCCCGCCATACATGTAACTGAGGGATAAAAAAAAATTTTTTGTTGTATATAAGCGTGTGGGGTATTAATAGAAAGGTCTTTGAAAATTATATGAAGGCTCATACATCTTATTGTTATTTACGCAAATCGTTTTCGAGATATCAGCTCTCAAAGTCTGAAAAATGTGTCCCCCCCCCCTCTATTTTTAAAACTACGCGATATAAAATTCTAAAAAAAATATATGTTGTACACATTAATAAGCTCTATCAACGATTTTTGGTTTGATTAAATTGTCTCCTATAGTTTTTGAGGTAGGTTGATTTAACTGTATTTGTTTAATAATAAATTGATAATGGTACGGAACCCTTTGCGCGCGAGTCCGACTCGCACTTGGCCGGTTTTTATTTTTTATTTTTATTCAATTTAAATTATTGTGAGACAGCATTAAACGGCTTTAAAAACATCACATCATCAGCCTTTTTGAGCCCACTGCTGGACATAAGCCTCTCCTATTATATGCGTATTGCGTATAGATAATGCCACATAATCTCCACACTGATCAAACGGGTCGCAGTATGTATCCGCTATGAAGACGCTGCTGCTTATCATCAATCTTCAATAAATTAATGTACAGTGACACTTCAACCCCTTGGTCGACTCTTACAATACCCACGGGAAGAGTTAGGGTAGTGAGAAAGGTATTCTTTCTTCCGTCATCACGCGGCCAACAAAAACATAATTGGCTGGTAAAGACGCAGATTTTAGTCATTATGTAAGACATGTTTCAAAGAGCCATTATCAGGCCTGCTACCACGAACACCGAAGTTCGCAAATTTCGGGGATTTTTCTCTGTCACTCTAATGACGCCTTCGTTGGAGTGACAGAGACAAATCCCCGCAATTTGCGAACTTCGGTGTTCGCGGTAGTAGGCCAGGCATTGAGCCAGACGACAGCCGCCTCAAGCATCGTAGGGCTCCTTGATAAAATGGAAACCTTGGCTGTCCGAAACATGACCTGTGTGCTGTGTAGTTACGACTTGCTTTTACGAGTTTAAACCGTTTAATTATGTTTTAGTGGTTTAAAATAATTAAAAGCTACAAAGAGGTAAATAGCCGATAAACCAAACGAAGTGTATAATTATTTAAGCTAAGGACTGTTCAATTTACTAAGAGGTCACTAACCTTAAAATAACCTTGACGAACATAATTTTTTCTTTTAGCATTTTTTATTTTAATTTGTGAAATATAATTTACATTAAAATAGACAAATAATAATTAAGGTCACAATGCAATAAGTTAATTATATCGGTAACATTTTTAGACTATTGTTTGGCCACGAAACTTATGTTCTGCAAACTACTATTTGACCAACCTTAACCAGTTGCAAACTATACACGTTTGAATTTTTTCAATCATTTAGCTTCTCGTCTATCGTGTCTTAAGTGTATCTTCACAATAGGCCATTAACGCTATATAGGATGAAGATGCAGACAATTTTGTGGATGTCTTCTTTTTAAACAAATTCTATGATTATTTAATTAAATAGCTCTAATGTCTGACCCTTATTACGTGCCCATGCTAGATCAGACCAAAACAAACGGCGAGAGATACTATGTCTTCCAAGACATCAAGGAACCGATTTTGGATGCAATATTTTCTGTAAATATCCCCGCCAAATTGGCCCTGTTGTGAAATAGGAAGCAGTTAAAAGACCATACGAACAAATTGCCTGCCAAGCAAGGGCGTTCTTCCCGAAATTGTTTTTTTTTTTATGATTTTCTACTCAGGGACATACTCTTCTACGACAGCATGACAGTATTAAGACCGCGGTAATGTAATTACTATCATATTTGAATTTGAATATTTTACGTACCGTTTGTGGGCCACTAAAACTAAATGCAAAAATTCCGTACTTTTTTAGTGAAATGACGTAGAGTTCAATAGATTTCTGTATTTAGACTTCGGTGAATCTTCAAGCACATGACACTCTCTATATTCATTAATGATATACTATAACGTCGATTGAAATTTTTTAGATATTTGCAATCTTTCACAGTGAATATTAAAATGAATATGTTTTATCAGATATAATAATGAAACCTTGAAAAGCTAATATAGTAATTGAAAAAGATGGCTTTGCTAATTTCATGGCTGTAAACTGTTCATCAATCGATTTTAAAACCGATATACAATAGACGTTTAAGCGTGTCCTCTTAGTAAAATGAACAGTCCTTAATATGATTATTTACATTATTAGTATGGTTATGCTTTAATACGGGGTATTTATTTTGTAAATTTTGACTATTGATCACCCGATATTTCGGCACTTTTACAAATGCCATCTTCACCGTGATACTCCGGAAATATCGGGTGTTTAATAATTAAAGTTTACATAGAAAATACCTACTCCATTTTAAATCAAACCAAGTGTTTCGCGGCTACCTCTATATTGTATCATGGATTGAGAAATTCTTTATCGTTGTAGAAAAATGATTCATTCTCCTTGCAAACTTGTCAGTATCGATAATAATTACAAAATCGTAGTGATAACTTTATTCTAGTACAATTGTGCAATATGAATTCATTGATGTTTATCTACGCTTCGCTGAGCATTCCGCTGTCAGTAACAGCCAATTGCCCCGATTAGTGGGAAATATGCAAATTGATTTGTATTTTTAACCGACTTCAAAATAAGAGGTGGCTCTCGATTCGATTGTATTTTTTTAAATGAAACTAATAGCCATAAGTACATTTTTGTTTTAAATGTTGCCGCCACGTTAGTATGTTTGTTTTTTGAGATATAACATGCGTTTAATACTCTAAGTTTTATAAGCCTATTTGGGCCAATCAACTTTTCGATCGACATATTTTCTGTGTGGTGCGTTACTTTTCATGAACTTACAAATGTACGTCAATGAATACTATACACATATTTACAATGAAAAACAGTTGGAACCAAAATGTATCGATGTGGACTTGTGTGGGGCCTATCGCATGTAAATTTATAAGCATTTTTTCTAGCAAACTTGATGAAATTGTCACCCGCGTTACGTGACAAAATAGTGTCGATCGAAAAGTTGATTTACTTTGTCGCATCCATTAGGACACTTAGACAAAAGATCGTGTTAAAATACAAGCAAACGCTCAATCTTACGACCAAAGTGAGACCTTCTACTAAACTTAAGTCAGGTAAGGTTGAAACGGTTTTTTGAATGGGGTAAGACAAAATGCTACCAGCAGACGCTGTGCCAGTAGGACAACTTTTTGTCTTTCCCCATTCTGAAAACCATTTCATCTTACCCCAACTGACCTTACTTCATTTATTTTAATTATATATCTCATACAACACATCCAGTTAATGCCTACTACATCCAATAACCTACATTTACTATAAATTTATTCGAATTCTTCGTAATTAGCTTCAAGCATAATCCGCTGGTTACAAATTCTACAAGTTAACTAGACTTGTATTCAATGTGTTACGTGTGACGATCTTTATTAAACCATACATGTATTTCTTATTTATTTACAGATTGGCTTGACTTTATCTTGATCATAATTATGCTTTCCCATTTTAGTCATAACAAATTGGTATGCAGGTTAACGAAGCTTATAGACAAGCATTTGCTGGTGGTAGGACCTTGTGCAGGGTCCGCCCGGATAGCTACCACCATTTTACCCGTTAACCTGCCGCTAAATAGTTAGTACACTACTACAGTACAGTTCCGGTTTTGGGGTAAGATAGCCCTGCCGGTGTAATTACTGGCATAGAGGCAATCCATCTACGTCCTCAGGGTAAGAAGCGCGTAGGCGATTTTTTGGTCACTATGACCATGGGCCCCAGTTCCCGCTTTCCATCAGGTGGGCTGAGAGCTCAGTTGTCTACTTTCGTCACATAAAAAAGCCCTTTACACAAACGGGAATATTTACTCATAGTCAAATATCTGATAAGCAATGTTGGCGTCTATAATAAAAGTAATTGAAGTTACAATGGGTATACCTATTTCAAGACAGTTTTGGGCAAATGAGCTTATTTTACATGTAATTAGTGAAGTTTATTGTGTTACTTGTTTGATCGATTTATTTAACTGTGCTGAGAGACAAGAACCGCATGGAAAAGAAAATATCGTTTTTCCTTTTCGGTCGGCCTTATAGACATATTGATAAGATCGAAATGGTCAAACAATACTTATCGGCTAAGTTAGGAGACGCATATGAATAACACCATATTTATATTATATGGGTAACACCATATTTATATTATAATATAAGTAATAACTAACCGAATTATTGTGCAATATATAAATTCATATTTAAAAGGTTCCAGGTAGTAAATCAAGAACAAACAATATTTTTGTAGTCTTAAACGTCTTTTTGTGTACGACAATTAACTATCAACCCACGTTCACCGCATATAATTTATTTTTAATTAATTAACAGCCCATATGACTCGATAAGTCTTTGGTTTTTACCGTCGGCCATTAATAATGCAAAGGATTGTAGATTAGCAACATTTTTTCACATCATCCATTACGAGTATTTAATATCTTAGGTATTAGCATTAGCGGATGTCCACACATTCTAGTGGTTTACTTAGTTATCCGCGGTCCGTTTTTTTCATAAATTAGTCCTTTAGTGTGCAGTCTGAATGGTCTCTCGGTACGGTATTTCAATTATTAGGTATTCTCCTTTCTCGCAAAACTCTTTCCAATTTCATTTACAAATTGGAAAGACGTTACGTTTCGTTACACAAACCGTGATTCGTCGAAATTCGTAGATTTCGTAGAGTGGGCGATAGAATGAGCGAATGCTCGTTTGGTCTAAATGTACCTTTACAAAAAACGTGATTCGTCTAAATTCGTTGATTTCGTAGAGTGGGGGATAGAATGAGCGAATGCTCGTTTGATCTAAATGCACCTTCCGGAAACATTTATTAAAATAGGGGGGTTTGTTAGTAATGATTTGATCTACGTGAGCATGTGCTGTTAAACCGGGCTTTTAATATGTATCATCGATATTAAGCTCTAAGTACAATAATTACGTAACTCACGTACTTAATTAACCTATTAAAATAGCCATAAGTTGCATTGGCCGCTTCCTTGGCCTATTGGCTTCTCACTGGACTATGGAAACTATTAAGGTCGTTGGTTCGCTTCCCGCATTAAAATCAGATTTTAGTCATGGCCGTTGATAATTACGGCAGTGTAACCCGCATAATTTAATAAAATATTAAAAATTATGCTAACCATCTGCAGCAAAAACGCTTTTTATGGTTTACGAAGTTATCTTTTTGTGGTTTTGTAGGTGATTCATAGGTATTAGTCTTAAGGTGCGGTTAAACTAAAAGAGCATTCGCTGTTCTAACCTCCCACTCTACGAAATTCGATCGGTACACAAAACGTGATTGGTTGATTTCGTAGAACGGGCGCTAGAACAGCGAATGCTCTTTTGGTTTAAATGCACCTTTAGCTAATGAGCATGCGGATTTGCGACTTTGTAGTATACAGTCTGTTACCCGGGCTTTTTTTTTATGCTATAGGTGGCAAACGAACAGACGAATTACCTGATGGAAAGCGATTAACGTCGCCCATGGACACCCGTAACACCAGAGGCGTCGCAAATGGCTAATAATACGCATTACTAGCAATTATTTTCAAGTATTTAACATTTGACAATTAATTAAATTGGCCGTACAATTAATTTGATTTCCTCCGAACGATCAATGTAACGCGTGTATTGCTTAGTTGACAAACGTTGTGGCTGCGATCTGTCATTGTCAAGTGCAAATTAACGATTCATTTTGAAATAGGTAAGTACATTGCTTCTCAATTAACTTTTCTTAAAAACGTAATTACCTACTTTTAAAATTAGCATTTTGAATCGAATAATGTTCATGGTTTGGCTAAAAATCTGTATCCTTAGTTTCATGGAAGGGAAGTTCATATTAAAATACGCTGATGTGTCCCACGGCTATTTAAGATCCGATCATAAGTATAAGGCTATAGATAGAAAACCATTAGACTACAGTGCTCCAAATGTATAGTTTTTTCTTTGGCCTTGTCAGCAAAGAAGTACTTTCTTAAATTTTAAATGCGTGAGACATTAAAATATAAAAAATAAATAAATATCTTGGGACATCTTACACAAATCGACCTAGTCTCACGGTAAGCACAATGAAGGCTTGTGTTGTGGGTACTAAGCGACGATATAGATACATATAGATACTTAAATACATACAACCAAGGAACAAATACTTGTGATAAATAAATACACAAATAATGCCCTCGCCGGGATTCGAACCCGGAACCTCCGGCTTCGTAGGCAAGGTCACTACCAACTAGGCTACGGACGCTGACAATATAATTAATTGTTTCAATTCACGTACATACTATAATATATTCACGTAAATTAGTCACATGTTAGCGACATGTTTCGGAGCGCCTATTTGGTCTTCAACACTCCATTATCATGTATCAAGCACTAAGCCCATAAGTTTAACCGTTTAATTAGGTACATATATTTGATGATTACCATCTTCTTCTTGTTTCGAAATGTAAATTCAGATATATTCAGATAGAGACGATAAATCATTGATGGAAGTTGAAGCGGTTATTCGTTTATATCCGAAAACATGAAGATGAAATTTAAGCACCATACATTTTTCCCTGTAATAATTATACGGTTACGGTACACAGCAACGATCCATTTTCTTTAAAAAAACATTACGATGCAATGTCTTTTCAAACAAAAGACGATGACGAAATTTGGAATTTTCTGCGTCTCTGTCACTCCGATTAACAAGGGCGATAGCGATGGAGATAGATGATCTCCGAATTTCCATGCTGTAGCCTTCTAAATGCGCGTGAGTTCAGGTCGCGACATTCAGCGCCTGACCCGCGTTCGTGGTACCATACATTTTCTCCAACATGACCCCTTATTTCAAGCCATTCGAAGACATTTCAATGGAGATATAATTTTACCTGTCAAGAGGTCAGAAGATGAATAGCGAAATTGTTGTCGAGATATGTAATTGAACATTATTATTTGTAGTCACGCGTAGATACATTGTAATAAACGATCGGACTAGACGACAACAATTTAAACATAAGCACTATTAAGGAATTGATTGAACCGAATCCCGAAAATGTTGGTAGACCATTTTGACAGACTAAAGTACACGCTACGGTAGAAAATTTAACCTAATTTAAATTATACTGTGTCCAACAGTCTCTGTCATCAAAGCGCCGGCAAAGTCTTATCTTCTACGGGCAGCCAATTCTTCCGCTTACATTTTTTGAATTTCTACTGACAGACATTGTTGGAACGAGTAAGTATAGTATTTTTGTTTAATTAGCATGATTTGTTATTGATAAAAACAACAAGCACTTTTACACACACTTTTGCACACAACATTATACTAATATGTTCTTCAGTTACCGCGATGGTTACTCATGATATACGAGTAAAACTATTTAAAGCGATTATATCGCGTATATTAAATTTAACTAATATACCCGATATAATCCGTTTAAATTATTTCATAAGCATCATACCACCAACTCAACTCAATATAGCTTAAAACTTCAACGAAACATATCAACCTAGCAAAGGTAACACTACGAAATCCGTGAACACGAAATCAAACCTTGGCGCCTCGCTCGGGTTACGACAAATGCACTTAATTCTTGTAAAAGCCTCATTGTTCTTGTAATAATTAATTGTTTTAGGGTTCTATAAAAAGGGCAGCAGACTGGGTTAAAGTTAAAACCACAATGTTCGTTACTTCTTGGATATTCGACCTTTACAATATTGTATAACCGCGAATATACTCGTCTGTATAAGTTGATTACTTGATAGCCGTTTCAAATTTTAACACATTAGGTATGCATGTTTCTAAACAGGTTATGGGTTAAGTAATAAAAAAACGGAAGAGACCTAAAAAACATAAATATGTGTGTTTGTTTAGTGAATAGCTTTGAAATACCATCGCCTGACACGGAACCCTCGTATTGCGCATCTGTCACGCACATAACAGAATTATAAATTATTGCGACTACACTTTTCACATAGAATTTGTTAACATAAACTTGATTTTATCGGTGATTTATTAAACAGCACGCCTCGTTCTGTCCTCATTTTGATGAATCATTTGGATTACTTGTCATATTATGTAAGGCTTATTGTCTTACTAAATTATTAATTCGTTATCTGATGGTATTTTTGATAAATTACCCATGATTTTAATTTGTAACGTTGCCTTGAGTGATTATTTAAAGTGCATAGTTGCTCCGGATATTTGGAGACTCGATTCGAAGTCCAGATTAGATCTTAATGTACCTATTGAATTACAATGATAGACCCTAGAGTTTTGACCCTAATCGTGTCATGTCTTGTCGTGGGAGTGCAGAAGTGGCACCCACCAGTGTACATACCATGAGCTGCCGCGGAGTAATAAACGCGTACTTACTTTCTATCCGGCTCGGTCGCACCAATCGCGTACGAGCGCGTACGTAGGCCTCTCCTATTAAGGGATCATCCACTAATTACGTCACACCTCAAGGGGGAGGGAGGGGGTCCACAAAATGTGACATATCGTAACAGGGGGGAGGGAGGAGTTCTATGGTTGTGACGTCACAATCCTCACATACATGAATACATGAACATAAACGAATAGAAAGTCCAAAATCGTTGGACGAAGGAAGAATAGGTAAATTTTCTCTACGTAAATTTTACGAATCATTTTAAGCAATCCCAATAAAAAGTTACTTAAAAAGTGATGTTGTAATTTTTACCTTCTTAAACTAAAAATCTACATGTGACATCACACTAAGGGGGGAGGGTGTAGTTAATTGTGACGAAGTGTGACAAGGGGGGAGGGAGGGGTCAAAAAATCATAAAATTGGTGTGACGTAATTAATGGATGATCCCTAACAATGCGTATAGACGCATTAGGAAGTACTTAAATGCCCATAATCGCCACGCTGGGCAAGCGGATTGGCGATCGCAGTAGTGTGTCCACTATGATGACGCTGCTGCCCATCATCAATCTTGTAGAATGGTCAGTGACACTTTAATTCCTTAGTCGACTCTTACGACACCCGCAGGAGGAGTTGGGGTGGTGACAAATGTATTCTTACTGCCGTCACCACACGGCGTACCTCCGTTCAATATCTATCGACAATTTTAACATTAACCATGCAAGACAGTAGAAGGTTTTAATTTCATGTGTAACACCAGCTCTCTCTAGCTATTCTAGAAAATTGTAAAGTATTCTAATAGGAGGTGCAGGCATGTATTGCTTGCCCTTAGAGAATGGTCAAAGGCGCCTAGCCTTATAAGGGATTGCATATACCTGAGAAAATTGACTGGTGGTTGCTAAGACCGAGTGGCCGAGGGGTGCAGGCATCGGCCGCGAAACCTGAGCACGTGGGTTCGATCCCCACCTCGGACGTTGGTGATCTTGGTCGTTTTTTCTTTGGCAGGTATTTGACATCCAATATTTATAATTCACGTGTAACTTAATAATGAACATTCAGAAGAGTTTGTTGCCATTCCTACTTTCGTACTTGAATAAAGAAACGTTTGACTGTGAAAATATTGTGACAACATAAATCGGATTACCTAACTAGGTACATACTGGAAGGAATAGGCAGTAGAAATAATGTAGCCTGCCTCATAAGAAGTACCTAGTTAAGTATTGCAATGTTTCAGTACCTACAAAGGGTGTTTTTTTTATGTACGAGTGCGAGTTAAAACACTCCCTTAAACGAGTGGCGATGTTTAAAACACGACCGACGTATAAACACACGAGTGTTTTAAAACATCGCGACGTTTTTTTAGTGCAGATGGCCCTCCGAAGTTTTGGACCTGTCGTAAAATGACACACTTCTAGCCCTAGAGCCTAAAAAACGCACCATCTGTACTAAAAACATCTGTTCGTCCTCAATTTTAACTATAGCTATAACTTTCCTAACCTTCTCAGGCCAAATTTCGTCACTATTTAGTTTAGATCTAGACAATCTTCAGCATCGGAACCACTTATCAGTAAACTCGCGTGTCAATCCATCAAAGCATGAAGCATGTCGAAAAGAACGATCTACTGTTTCGAAAAACTAGCAACCTTGTAGTTTACTTGTTTCTTAAGCATGGTAACAATAATAGTTATTCCAAAATTGATATGTTAACTTAGTATTGGTTCGACACTGATAAAGGCTTGATGCTAGGGAAATATATTCAAGTTCCATTTTACTATGTATTAAACTCGCTATGAATCTCGTATTATAATTACCTATTGTCGCTATGAAAAGGCGCGAAATGATACATAAATCAATTTCCTTGATGGTACATGATTTAGTCTTAGACTATACCTGTGAAGGTATACCTAGCCTACTCTGACAAATAAAGTCGACGTGCCGTCTGACTACTTTTGCCACGGGGTCCTTAATTTGCTTTTTATGATGATTGATGAGGGGAACCCTGAAATCACATGTCCGTTTACGGCTCTATTACGACTTAGGTACCTACATATTCCATAAAGTTTGAAAATAATATCTGAATGATTGGTACATTGTACCTAAATAAGAAAAAAAAATTTCAAGAATTTTATTACTGTGACAGTAAATTATTCATTTGAATTTTTTTAACAAATGCTTCGATTCTGTGACAAGGGACATTTTGAAGAATTCAACATTAGGTCATTGACCTCAGTCTTCACACTACGGTACTACTTGTACAAGTTAGGTAGATAAAGCGATGCTAATGACTTTTTTTTCATAGACTTAAGATATAACACCTTTCACCTTTAAAGATTCGTGATCATTTGTGATATTTTTTATGTTAGGTATTAAGTTTCGTCTCAACAAATAAATCTAAGGAAAATGATTAATCAAGTTTAGTATTGGGTGAAAAACTGAAGATCAAATTAAAAATGAATTAATTTAATCAATTAATAATTCGTTCGATCTGTTCAAACTGTATTTTCTAAAGAACTTTTACACCTAACCAGAAAATTTTGTGTGAAATAATAAAAATGTTGACATAGGAGGTAGATTCATTAATGCTGCATTTGTGTACCTATATGTAGACCGCGGGAAATAGTCCAGCCTAGGTGCGGTCGCCTTGACTTGATGATATTCAAATGACGTTTGAGGTCAATGGATTAACTGAGCACTCAGTTTACCGTGACAGGCATCACACTATGGATAAGTATTGTTATTGTAAATAATCAGCAACCACGAAAAGGCCTGGTTCATCGTCCTTGCGGAGAGGCGAAATGCAAGCCAGGCCAGGCCTACTACCGCGAGCTTCAAAACTCGTGAATTTCGAGGATTTGTCTCTGTCACTCCAATGAAGGCTTCATTAGGGTAACAGAGACAAATCCTCGAAACTTGCCGATTTCGAAGTTAGTCACACAACCAACCGGCTCACACTTCCATTGTCATATCTGCTTCAGGTGTTTCTGGACTCGTATAGGCTTACACACTTTACTCAGCCATATAAAAAAAACAAATCGATAGCTTCAATGATTCTCGAGATATTTAACAATGTGACTGACAGACAAACGGACAGAATCGCACAATTAAGGGTTCCTTTTGCAGCTTTTTGGTACGGAACCGGTGGGGTTAAATTTAACCTACATATTATGTAGCTAGAGCTAGTATTACTTACATCCTCACTGGTAGTTTTTGTAGAGCCGACAAATCTACAAGATTTGACTTATTTAATATTCTAAGTGAAAAGCATTTTGATCAAACATAATTATCAGCTAAGTCGCTATTGCTACCTACCGTTAGTACTAAGTACAGTCAACACCGCCATTTGCCTTACTCCTCATTTAACTAGATATAAATCAGTCAAATTGGTGCAGACTGTGCGTGCACAACAAATGCACCTGCAAACACCTACGCGGTTTCGGTAATGACTAATGAGAACCGATAGTTTTTAGATTTATTAGATAAAGTTATTAATATTAATAGGCCTATCTATCAAAATGTCCGGATGTCGATTGTGATTAAGACCTTGGATTGTAATTTTGGACACCACCACAGTCACTATAATATTCTGAGAGCAAAATTGGAAGCATGAAATGTCTTTAATGTGCCTTAACATAAGAATGGGGTCGAAAAGTGCTCGAGTGGAGGCCGCGGTTTGGCAAACGTAGTGTCAGACGTCCACCCATAAGATGGACCGAATGGATGGATGCACCCCGACCGTATGAAGATAGCCAGGAGATCCAACCCGTGTATGTGGACGTCCAAAAGGGAGGCCTGTGGACGTCTTAGGACTGAAATGATGTGCCTTATCAATTGTTTGTATCTGTGAGCAATCAGGGCGGCTAGACCAAGATAGAATCGTAAGTCGAAATTTTAATCAAAATCTCTGAGAATGTATGAATATACTTATAGAAGTTATGCCTGCTATATTATAAAGACACGTAACGATTTATGTAGGAAAATGATCTGTGCAAGAAGATTTGCCCAGACATATCGAACGTGTGTAATGACAATCGTTAGGTAGGTAAGATAATCAGGAACGATTTGTCATACACAAGTTTCGATCGATGTTTCGAATTTTTCGAAGTAGATTTTTCATCTGCGTATTTCTTATATATATTGACAGGTGTATCACGACCATGTTCGAAAGTTAAGGGTTTCCAGGAAGTCCAACGTGTTGATACTTATTTATAAAGTAGTCCTTGCGTCGAGCTTTCTGTTCATACCCCAGAAAAGGCCTTACATCTCCTAACAAATCGCTCGGACGGGACAGAGGGGGTGTATCCCTTTGAAATTACTTTAAATAATATGTACTTATTGTGCTTGGTCGTTATTTTGCGAAATATTTGTTCTTCTTTTTTTACTGCCGGGCCGGGTAAAACTAAGTACAAGAAGAATAAATTGATAGCTGTATTCTTCGAATATTTATTAAGAATAAAATATCACTACTTTTTATAAGATCGAAATAGTCACAATGACTCAATGACTGAATCATGATCTTGCTATACTTAATTGACCTACGCTGAAGAACTTTATTGCAATGTGACAAGTAAAACGGCGCAATTATACTAATTACATTCTCGTTGACTACTGACTACATCCGTTCCGTTTGAATATCAATATTATAATAATTATTGTAACTTCTAGCTCAGACTCTGTTTTTTCCACTTTAAAGCATATTATTTATAAATCATACCTATACTTTATTGACATGAATAAAAAAAGTCTGATAGCGCTTTTATAAATCATGAACCTATAGCTAGCGTCCGCGGTCATTGAAATTTACAAAACTTTGTGATTTCCATGGCGGGTAACCCACTAATAAATTGCAAGCAAGATGCAACGTTGTTCCCCAAGATGACGAAAAACAATAACAACAAGAAAATTGTGACTGTTCCACAAAATTATTCGAAGTCGAAAACAATCTAAATTGCGCTTTCAAATTTTTTCAGCGGCATAAATCGGTAAGGCGAAAATCGTAACCTTGTGAATTGCGAGATATCTATTTGGGGAAAACGACTATTTATTTCAAACCATTCAGTTATATTTTATATTTGCATAGATTTGCAGTAAAACCAATCGTTTCGAACGATTATTTAATTTGATGCTTCTTCTTGCCCTTGTCATTTTTGTTTACCGATACGATACTTACCTACCGGTCCTACCCCTATCTACTCCGAATCTACATAAAAAATTGTACTTAGGTATCATGAGCTGCCACCGTGCGTTTAATGCGTACTTACTTTCTCTCCTTCCGGCTCGCACTATTACACGAGTATGAGCGGGATGGATAGAAAGTCGTGTGGTGACGGCAGTAAGAATACATTTGTCACGACCCCAACTCCTCCTGCGGGTGTCGTAAAAGTCGACTAAGGGATTGAAGTGTCACAGACCATTTTACAAGATTGATGATGGGCAGCAGCGTCATCATAGTGGACACATCACTGCGATGGCCAATCCGCTTGCCCAGCGTGGCAATAATGGGCATTTACCTACCTCCCAATGCGTCTATAAGCATAGTTAATAGGAGAGGCCTACGTCCAGCAGTGGACTATCATAGGCTGATGATGGATAGAAAGTAAGTCCGCGATAATGGTAAGCAGTGCTTACTAAGCGCAGATTGCTAATTCTGAAGAAGCTATGATGAATTATAGATTATTATCAAGCCACATCATCAGCTGATCTCAGTCCACTTTTGGACGTAGGCCTATCCTATCAACTATGCGTATGTTATGTACGCATTTCGGAGGTAAATGCCCATAATGCTCATTACTCCAACTCTTACGACACCCACGGGAAGAGTTGGAGTAATGAGAAATGTAGGTAACTACTACTTACCTAACTAGTAATTAGAAAATAACTTTGTTTACTTTGGTAAATAAACGTTATTTCTATGATATTTCCATTTAATAGTCCTTAATAAAGCAAAATAACTATTTGTAAACATATGCTATAAATTACTAAAGTGGGTAATTACGGTAGTGCACACAGTTTGCAACACTACATATATTATGTATGTACATACATGTACTATAATTTTCAAAACCTCATTGGGTTACATAACTCATTCTCTAGCAGTAAGGTACACATCACGGAATTGTTTAAAGGCACATACGGTCTTTATCCTTAGGACGTCAGTAATAGCCATAGATATAAATCAAAGTGTCACTTTAGTTAACTGTAATGAGCAACTAACAACAAGAAGATTGTATTTAATGAGTGCTAAAGAATTACTTAATTAGGGTGTCGATTGTCAGTTGTCACAATCAGTGGCTTAATTGGGATAAAATTTTAGTGGTTGGTTTTACTTCGTATGTGAAATAAATACCTACCCAAATGTACGGTCAGCTTTAATCTAAATAATCATAATAATTATATATGCTGCAGGGACGTTCGCTCTATACTTCTGCAGGACCACAAGTACCGCTCAAAATTTCAGAGCGTCGCCTCCAGAGGCCCGTTTTGGCTTCATTTCCAACCTGTGCTCATTCCGCCTTGAATGACCTTGCACTGGTAAGCATGGCTGGCATCCCCATACCTGTCATCCTGTCGTCACTCTACCAAGGTAGGCGGCGGTCGTGTGCGGCACGTCTGCGTCCAGTCCCTTTGCGAAGCCTTTGGTCAGCCGATGAGTCGTTCCGCCAATTTTTTCTGCTGCAGAACCTCTTCGTAAATGTATTTCACCGCTTGCCACGATCTGTCGCTGTCGACCATGGACTTGACCACCACCGGCAGCGACAGGTCCGGCCCCACAATGGCCATCAGGTCGTCCCGCTCTGGCCCCCACGCTGGGCACTCCTCGAGTGTGTGCGGTGTCAACCGCTACGCCGCAGTTGTGGCATTCCTCTATCAGCAGCTTTGCGCAGATACCTCCCGAAACAGCAATGTCCCGAGAGAATCTGTACGAGCCGGAACGTGAGGGTGCTATGTGACCGCTCCAGCTACTGGGACATGACTGGGTATACCTAGCAATGTGCCGAGAAGTTTCGTAATGTTCTCAGCAATTTAAATTTTACAAACAATCTAATATACCAAAATAGTTGTATAGACATGCCTTTTAAGTAAGATATATTTAATGCCTTGTTTACGCTATTGTGATATTTGCAATATCTTCGTAAAACTTTCTTTATAAGTTCTCAACTTCTCATGGAAATATTCTCAATGAGAATTTATTCTTAAATTCTCATCAAATTTTCGGAATTTTTCGAGTATATTCCCGCAATTTTGAGAGTTTTCTGCAACTTGTACATTGCTAGTGTACCACGTGTACCACCGCAATTGTGTTATTTTTGTATTAAATTTATTAAAATACATCACAATACAAGATCAAAGGCATATTAAGAGAGGTCACGTGAGGTCAGCATAAACATTATTATTTTATGATATAACACCGTTTGTTAAGTTAATCAGCAAATAAATCATGTTCCGTGACCTGTGCCGCCCGCATGGAATGCTTAAGTTACTAAAGGCTAGGTGTTTGTGGAGCAATTACCTATTGACTTCATCATCATCATCATCAGCCTATGATAGTCCATTGCTGGACGTATGCCTCTTCTATTAACTATGCGTATAAACGCATTAGGAGGTAAATGCCCATAATCGCCACGCTGGGCAAGCGGATTGGCGATCGCAGTAATGTGTCCACTATGATGACGCTGCTGCCCATCATCAATCTTTTATCAAATAATGGTCAGTGACACTTCAATCCCTTAGTCGACTCTTACGACACCTGCAGGAGGAGTTGGGGTGGTGACAAATGTATTCTTACTGCCGTCACCACACGGAGTGTATTTAGTTACATACAGGTTTGAAGGCAAAGCCATATCGGATGCGTTTGCAGCACGTGCGTGTGCGCGTAGGCGTGGCGTGCACGTTGTAGCTTATGTAATTGTCATATTAGATGGCACACCGCTTGCGTGGCGTGCTGCCGCATCCGTTGTGGCTTATGGCCTTTGCGCTTAACTGAGTCTCTTTCTCCAGTATCGGAGCAGGCCAGGAGTGGTTTGTTTATATGTATAGGTATCCTTATAAAATACACTGATGTGAGAACAAATTATCTAGACTAAAATTAAATAATAAAATTCTGTTGGGGTGTCTGTGGTTTTCAGTGAATAGTGACGTTGTATATGGACGGGTTCGAAGATGTTTAGTATAGGATTCCTGCTCCGTCTTCCCATTCGAAGGCTCTGATATGCCTTCTGGTGCTCTTATCCTTTTTGAAACTGATCGTATAACAGATATTTGGACGTTAACTTTAAGCCAAAAAATTACTTGCGAGTAAGGTTTTTCCCATTTTGTATTTAGTTTTGATGCCGTTCTCTTCAAGAAATTGTTGTACTCCGTCCTAGGTATAGGTATCCTTATAATTTATATCATGTTATAACGATTTGTTACCCCTCCCACCCTGATCGCTTCCCACAATGAACAGATTCAGTTCCTTAACTGAGTTTGTTCCTTAATCCTTAGCTGAGCTGTGCCGCCCTACAAAGTCATATTTCCATCTTTTCGCTTGTTTTTCCGCTGTAGTACAAGATAACCGTTTTCAATTTACAAGATATAAATATGTTACAATGGCAATTGAAGCTAATCAAGCAAGTAGATATTGTAATGTTCATAATCAAAAAGCAGTTTTTAGCCAAACCAGCCCCAACTACTTCCAAATTTCAAGCTTATTATAAAAATTATGAGATGACAATCTTCTGAAACCTGAAAAAAAATTGTGCACAAAAATCAACGTGCCAGATGTAAAATTATAACCAAAGCAGGTTTTGCGGTACATAAACAGATCGCAGCTGTTGACGGCATCAATAGTAGGGCAGCGGTATCACAAATATTATTACTTCGCCACAACTGTTACCTCATCCGTGGCGTTACCTTGAACTTCCGACAAGAAAGAGTGAAAGTGAGCGCGGACGAAACCGAAAGGTCGAAACCGAGGGAACACTGTGATAGAAAGTATATCCCCGTTAATAACGCGACGGCAGCTCATGGTGCTACTGCGGAGTTGGAAGATAAAAGTTACTATCCTATACCGTTCGCCAGTAGACGACGAAAAAAATGTAAGAAAACCTTTTGTCACCGCAAAGTCTACGAATACTGTAAGTGTGAAGTGTTAGAAACGTCGCGATGGGGTTCAATTTACTAATATATTTAATCTGCTTAAATGTTTTATGGCATGAATAATTGTCGCGGTAACTGAAGAAAATATTATAAACCTAAAAACTTGTATTATTTCACAATTAGGCACTTTCAGAACATAATATTGACCTTATCATTATCACCAACTTGAAACCTTGAACCTTGAGTTCACATATTATATTATTAACTAACGACCCGCCCCGGCTTCGCACAGGTACTATACCTACATAAAAACCTTCCTCTTGAATTACTCTACCTATTTAAAAAAATCTCATCAAAATCCGTTGCGTAGTTTTAAAGATTTAAGCCTACAAAGGGACATAGGGACAGAAAAAGTGTAGTGTGTGTAGTGATTCAAGTTTATTAATATTAACGTAAAAATAAATCTACGAACGTGTTTCACGATATGTGTTAAAGACAACAAATGCTATTGAAAGTAAAATATTTGATTACATTTTTCTCGTTTTCTACTGGGACGTACGCAATAGGTATAGTAATAAAAATGAAAATGTATTGATATAAGACTATCAGTTAATATGTTTAGTGTGTTGACCTTTTTGACCAATATCGCCTATTGTTATATTCTACTTAGTTCACTCATATGTACACATTTCTTCACCTTATTCTACTGAACTTTGCTGAAAATAGTGTGTAGGTATATGCATATTAAATTTATGAACTTTGGTTACTAGTATATTAGGTACTATTTAATATTAAATTAATTCTATTAGTAGTCAATAAATAATAAAATAATAAATAAATAAATATCTTGGGACATCTTACACAAATCGACCTAGTCCCACAGTAAGCTCAATTAAGGCTTGTGATGTGGGTACCAGGCGACGATATACAGTGTGTTACCATGACCCAGGCTTTTACGAAAATGGGTAATAATACGCAAGTATTAAGAGTTGACAAATATTTAAATTAACTGTACAATTATTTTTATTTCGTTCGAACGATCAATGTAACGCGTGTACTGCTTAGTTGTCAAACGTTGCGAGTAGCTGTGATCTGTCATTGTCAAGTGCCAATTAACGGTTTATTTTGAAGTACATTGCTTCTCAATTAAGTTTTCTTAGAAAGGTAATTACTTTTAAAATTAGAATTTTTAAACAAATAATGCACATGGTTTCGCTAAGAATCTGCATCTCAATCCGCGGTTCAAATAAAAGCCTGCATCATGTTAACACACTGTGTATAATAGATAGATACATACAGTGTGTGGCCTACAACCGGGGTGAAAATTTAAACGGTGCATTAATAAGCTGATCGACAATCATTTCCACATATTGTAATTTAAAAAAAAAACTTTTTATTTTTATTTTTTGTTCATGTATTTTTCATTATTATGGGTTCATTTACTTGAATTAAAAGTTACCAATAACTTATCATTTTTGAATCATTGAAAAATGTACAATTTTTTTTTAAACCGTAACAAATTAGTGTAAAAATAAAACCAAAATTATTGTTATGACTTCGTACCTGGTATACTATCATGATGTCTTGCGACTGACAAGCTACGACATCGTGATGCCAAGATCCAGTACTAAAGGTCCATTGCTTTGAATGACAATATCTCCGAACTTAACCACTTTGAAACACCGGGACCTTTACAGGATTATTGCCGATAGTCTAAGGAGTCACTCATTTCATTTTTCTCCCGTGTTAAAGGCCACACACTGTATAGATACTTAAATACATAGACAGCCATGACCAAGGAACAAATATTTGTGATAAATAAATACACAAATAATGCCCTCGCCGGGATTCGAACCCGGAACCTCCAGCTTCGTAGGCAGGGTCACTACCAACTAGGCTACGGAGGCTGTCGAACGAAGTCAATAGAGTTCCACAGACACAGATGTTAATAAAACGATAGAGAAATGAATATAGCAACTGCACTTTGTTAGTGGTCTTGGTCCAGAATCGGAATGACCCACATTGTGAACCGGTCAGCCACATGAAATCGTTTTATATTTCTCAAACAATCGCATCGAATCAGGTTACTAACCTTGCAACTTTGATATTCAATTGTATGCACATAGCATGCACTGCATATTGCGTACATTCGGTCATTATACTTTTTCATGATCAAATCTATTGCAAAAGTAAGGTAGGTACTGAATTCGTGTACCGATCTAGTGGAAGGAAATAGTAATACAAAATTTGCTCATTCTTAAGTATATTTATATTTGTCGGAGATATGAGTTACTAAATCTAGAAAACGATAAGCAATGTTTTGCTTGGAGTGGTCTTTGCTTGGTCCATGCAGGTTTGCAGGTAGATGATACCAACCTATGAACAGGTGGCTGGTGACCTGACAGTATAAAAGGTCACTACTGCGGTGTTCATCAATTCATTCCCGTGTTAGACATAGAACGATTCACTCTTGTCTTGTTATGTGAAGGGTTTACATTCTTACGAAGGAAGTTATTTCTATGGGGTATGCATCCTATGCATGGACGCAAGCTTAGAACTCTCCATTCGTTTTCTACTACTGCGTAGATGCGTAGATACAAGATTCTGTAACGAGTAACAAGTAGCTAGGCCTCTTAGCTCGGCTGTCATTAGAGTTCCCGATATCAGCAAGTGGGATGAAGACTCAAGGCTCACGTAACAGTGAGTACTGGTATTGTATCACATGTAAACGGTAAGGTTTAAAATCGACAACAGTTGGTAAGGTAATGATTGTTCACTATGTTTGCAGTTAAGTTTGATTTGAGTCGTGATTTAGAAAACTGCTTTGTTCTTTTTTTGTGATTACTGTTGTAAGAAAACGTGTGGGTAGGTATCCTACCCTATTGAAAAAAAAAAAGAAATAAAAACAGTAATTCTAGTGATTTCAAAGTATATCATGACCCATACTTATTACTTACTTAGTTGTGAAATACTAGCAGTACCAAAATATGGGCAGGTAGCCCTTTGTTTTGTTTTGTTTTCGAGTCTACCAAAAATTAATTTGTGATAGTGATAAACATTTTCAATCCATGCCTTGTGTTAAAAGTTTTCTATGCGTGTGAAATTACCGTTACAGATGTTCAACTTCAAGATCAACAAGCTCACTGTCATAGTAGTCTACAGTTTCATCCATGATGAATATGCTGTGACGATGAAGCGAGCGCAATTTCTTGCGATACCTATGTCCAAGAAATTAAGAATTGAAGACGCCAACTCTATGGTTATTTTGGAGCAACGGAAATTAAAGGACAGGTTTCTTTCCAATTGTTTTAATGAATAATTAGAAGCAGTAGTTTAAAGAACTAACGGTTGACATTTCTGTTTGTAACGTTAAGTTTTTGTGTTTTTAATACGTTTTATTATTTGCGAGATTAATTTGATTATAGTAAAGTGAAGCACAATCTTATTTTGATGTCGAGTATAAGATGAGGTCAGTGTCTAACCTCAAACTTTAGGTACTAAGTGTTATGATTAGGTCTAGCATTCCAATTATCTCAACATCTGTTCAAAACTGCTTATTGTTAGTCTACTTGAAAAAAAAAAGGAAATCAGTCGGCTTTGACTTTACTTTGTTTTTGTGATAAAAATGATATCGTACAATTTGATGATTACAGTTCAACATGGTGAGTCAGAACGAGCTGCCGGCCTGCAAGTTGTTGATGTCATACCCGGTGGCATAGCAGGTGTCGCTACTGCCTACCGTGAACACGTGGTGCAGCACGTGGTGTGGACACGTTGTTAATCCGCTGAGCAGTTCACATTTTTGTTGGGCTATTTGAGGTCTGAGCTAATTGGTGAAACTAATGTTGTTGTAGCCATCGAGGGTTTATTCCCTTTCGATTCTATAGAGTTGAAAAAAAATTGGAGGAAGAAATGCAAAATTGAAACTAAATTAGACATCAATGTTACAGTTACGCAAGTTTAAAATAAACAAGTTTTATTAAACGCATTGAGATCGGTTATAATAATTTCTGAAGGGTGATGATGATGGTCATGATGGTGGTCATGATGATGGTCATGATGATGGTCATGATGGTGGTCATGATGATGGTCATGATGGTGGTCATGGTGATGGTCATGATGGTGGTCATGGTGATGGTCATGATGGTGGCCATGATGATGGTCATGATGGTGGTCATGATAGTGGTCATGATGATGGTCATGATGGTGGTCATGATGATGGTCATGATGGTGATCATTGTAGTGATCGTGGTGATGATCATGATGGTGGTTATGGTGATGATCATGTTAGTGGTCATGATGATGATGGTGGTGATAGTCATTTCTCATTATGTGGGCTGTCCATAGTTTCAATTTGACTACTTTAGTTTAATTAAAGTTGTGGATTATAATTATTGGAATTAGTCATTTAGTTTGCAATCGTAGAATGAAACATTTTACATTCAGTTTGGTTACCTTTTCTCAGACTGCATACACCATTTTATCATTCGTAATCGTAGGTGTAAAATCGGATCTATTTTTCCGTCTCCGTGCGGCCACGATTGTGGGTGGCATGCGTTTGGTTTGATGGTGTAATCGGTCGATGTGTTTTTGGTTTGGTTACCGGATGGAGGTAGACCAATTTTGTTGTTGCTGGATGGAAGCAACTGTGGTTTTGGTTACCGGATGGAGGTAGACCAACTTTAGAGTACTGTAACCCATTTGTTGGTTTGTTGAAGTGTTTCATTTGACTATTGTAGAACTATGTCTGTTACTGGCTAGTAAAGTAGTAAGTACATAGACTGACTAGTCTATTCGAATGTTAATGAAGTTGATTTTAATTCCCTAGGTTGATTAAACGAGTACCTAAATAATTTTTAAATTTAATGAATTCAAATCATCACTCATGTGAGCTTTCAATGGACCGAGAGCAAGTCCGAGGGATTGAGCGTGATCTAATAATCGCATCGGAAGTTCCGAAGCATGTAAAAGGTGCACGTGGACTGCTTTTTATGTGCAGTATACTCTTTGCGAGGAGTAGCACTTACGCGGCTGAGATGGTTCTTACTTCTGATAGGTTATTGGATCCTAACAATCCGATGGACAAAAATGAAATCTGGTGGTTATGGTGTAACCTGGTTGAGTAATTTACGTTTTTGTTTGAGTCGAGAGGTTGACTCATTTGAATCATTCATTAATTGAGATCATTTTGACTTATCATTTTGGTAATGCCACAAAAAAAAAAGTTATTGTTGTTAAACGGGATGAAGTGACTATGTCACAATGTGAGTTTACGATGGACATAAACGTGACTTGGGTTCCTTAATTTTGATTTTACTGGTAACTAAAACTGAGCTGGTGGCACTATCAAAATTGTCTAACAAATTGAAGTTCATGATGATTGAATACAGATAACATTTTGTTGTTAATTAAAATGCTAGAAAGGCAAGTACCAATTGAAGTAGATGAAGATTGTTGTGGTATGAAGGATGAGGTTCTCAGTTCGGTTGGTCGACCGTACCAGAGGCTTGATCGTAGCCGTAGCCCGTTAGAAGTCGGTGTCTACCTTTGAGTAGTCCGTGGGTACGCGGTGCGCGATAAGCTCTGGCGGAGGTCGGGTCTTGTAGAGACCGTAGAGTCATAGGGTTGACTCGGCGATCCCTTGGGGATGCGCGTAGTGTGGTTATGTGATAACCAATAGGCCACGAATGAGAGACCTGCTTCCGAGAGTTTGCCATAATGTGTTTTACGTAAAAGGTGGCTATGAAAGCCAGGTGGTACTTGTCTGGTCTTGCATTTAAATTGGTGGTAATTAATTAACTTTAAGTGATCCTAAATTCAGTTGCAAAGAATAAAATTATTTTCCTTGAGTTGAGTTGATTTTACGTAGACAGATAATTTGGTCAGGAGTAACCGAGTGGTGACAAAGATTACTGATGTACGTGTTTGTTTCAGATACAAGCGAGGACGCTTGTCTTGTCAGTATGGCCGTGTCGGAGATATGAGTTACTAAATCTAGAAAACGATAAGCAATGTTTTGCTTGGAGTGGTCTTTGCTTGGTCCATGCAGGTTTGCAGGTAGATGATACCAACCTATGAACAGGTGGCTGGTGACCTGACAGTATAAAAGGTCACTACTGCGGTGTTCATCAATTCATTCCCGTGTTAGACATAGAACGATTCACTCTTGTCTTGTTATGTGAAGGGTTTACATTCTTACGAAGGAAGTTATTTCTATGGGGTATGCATCCTATGCATGGACGCAAGCTTAGAACTCTCCATTCGTTTTCTACTACTGCGTAGATGCGTAGATACAAGATTCTGTAACGAGTAACAAGTAGCTAGGCCTCTTAGCTCGGCTGTCATTAGGGTTCCCGATATATTATTTATTTATGTTAAAAGGCGCGCGGCAGAACAAAGAAGCGATGCTTAGATGTCGTGAAGGCTGACATGAGTGTGAATCTGTGAATGGGCTTACAGCAGAAGATACCCAGGATCGCGCAAAGTGCAGGAAATGTAGCAGGAAAGCGGACCCTGGCAAAGGCCGGGATAACGCTAGGTAGAAGAAGTTAAAACATGGAAACTCAATTCTACCGAAGTTAATATTGATGTTGTTTTGCCAGTGATGATGAAATCTCTGAAGTTACAAACCCTTATGTAAATAAAATATCTAAAATGACCTGTGACATACCCTTAACCTCACATATTAGATAACATACGTTTTTAAATACGAAAGAAGTGAAAACATTTAATAGATTGTGTCAGAAGAAATTGATAGTTAATCGTCAATCGTTACATAAAGCATTTATCGTGACATTTAGATATTGAGAAATCGTTTTTTATCGATAGTTCATTGTTATTAATGAATGTTGTCCAATTGTTATTTTTTGTAATGAATATTTCTAGTTTTCACTTTCGTTAATTAAAATAGTGTAATGAATTTCTGCAAGCCTATAATGATCGCACAGGGTCTACAGAGTGAATTGTTCATCGTTGTTCTCCGTAGAGGCATATTCAGTATCGTATTCCGATTAGGATAAAGTGGAAGAAATGTTTGATTTTCTATGGAGCGTTGGCGAATTTGGACGACCTGGGCCATAGAAAATCACAAAAATTTCACTTTTTCCTAATCGGGTCAGGATGCTGAACATGCCCTTGCCCTTAAACCACCTTGTATATGTATAGTCGCAAAGATTTATCCTCTTATTCATAAACGTCTCCCAACTTAGCGGCTTAGTAAGTAAAGTGACGTTTATTAATAAGAGGTTAAGACGAGAGAATTGACATTTGCAACAGTGACGCATGACAAGTGGACATACATATAGTGGACAATTTATATAGTGGACATAGTTAGACGACAAATTCTTAATCATCGAAACGCGACTATACTCTATCCAATAATTTCTGTCATTAAAGACACCTTATTAAAAAAACGTATAGCCTCCAAATTTTTATTTTTTTCCTGTCATTACTGACTAAGATATAGTTGTAGGTATATCCGTCTAAATCATACATGATGATATCTGGGCAAAAGGACCTCGAAATTACGAACGTAACGCCATAAGCGCCATCGACAATGTGGTCCCTTTGCTCAGATAACATCACCTATAACTAATTGTAGGTTAAACTTGGTAAAAAAACTTTGGCAACGACAAAGTTTGCAACATCATCGCGAAAAAACTTACCCAAAAGAAACCATTAATAGATAATCTTAGATCTGTCTAACAACAGAAGTACTGTCACTCAGAGCAGGTATACAGGTTGTTTTTTTTTTCAATTTAGTTATATTTAGGGGAAACTTATTTAGGTCAAATATAATTTATTTCTCTAAGGAACTAGTGTCTTAACTACTACTGTTATTTCTTTACCTATTGTTATTTCTTTAAAAAAATATATGACTGAACAAGTGTATTGCAACCTTTATCACATCCTCATGTTACTTATTTTGACATTACCGTTCAGTCCCCTGCGCTGAGATTAACTTTTATGTTATTCTTAAGGTTCTCCCACACTTATCATTTCATTTGTTACGTATGAAAACGCATTTTTTTTCTTTTAATTAACAATAGCCGATATACCAGGCAACTTATATTTAATGATCCAAGTAACCTGTCCAATTCAACGAAAATAAAAGAGCACCCTGTATAATGTACCTACTTATACCTTACCTATCCTTGAAATGAGTCATGTCACAAATGATTTCCGTAAAATGTTCTACAATCTCATGCTCAGCCGATCGTGATATTGTTAATCTAATGTAACAGTGGAATAAAATCTAGTTTTTAATTTCATACATTTATGTATGAGCCAGCTAGACGATCATGAAATTCATAATTTTATTAAGGCAAAATAAAACACTATATTTAAGCACGCAACACGTACCGGTAATTTTAATTACACTATTCCTGTAGGAAATCAACAATTCTTTTTTTTCCTCACAATCTTCACATAAGCAAAATCAATGTAGGTACCTATTTCAAATTTTCACACAAAAACGTAAAGTATTAGGTACCTGTACTTCTTTTGGTTTCCGCCAATTTAAACCATGAAGAGTTCATATTCTTTAAGTAGGTATTAGTTAGATATATTTTTAAGAACCAAATTAATAATATTATACGAGTAAGTATGTTGCCCTTTTCTGTTTAGATACCAATAAGATTTTTATATAAAATTGCTCATTTCTGGACACCATTCAAAAACCTGTGCCATGAAACTCATACGAGCTGTCAACGCAGCGCAGAATGCAATTCCAATACTTACAAAAAGCTCTATGTAAAACGCGGGAACTTAAAACATAACATAATACGTAGCTCTACTTTACTAAATGTAGAAAAAAAAACAACATTATTCCCAATTTATTTGAATTATTCAGATTTCAAATTTCCGCTACTGATGTAGAGCCTACCAAATCAAATCCTCATAGACGTAGGCAATTCATTTTCTTACAAAAGGCATTTATTATGTGTGTTGCACGGAAGTGAACACGTTTATGATTTACATATAATATGTGTTTGTATCCGTGTATGTAGGGTTAGTTGTGGAACATTGACACAAACGGACACAATGAAACTTTGCGATATCTCGGAAACCTGACCTTAACGGCTAGCCCCGTCTATCAAACAAGGACGAGCTTAGGGACCCTCCACAGCTCCCCAGGGTGCGAGCGACGATCGCAGAAGGAGCACGTCGCTAAATGCTTCAAAGCGAATTGAACCAGGAAAAGTAACAATTTTTATTTATATTTTGTATTTTTTTGTAAGGATACAGAGAATTGTTTGGTAGTATTTATATTTTTGTCGTATTGTATATATATTCAAGTTTATCTTAAGCTAAATACTTTTAAAATTAGTTCGAGTTTTGGCCTCTTTTTTTATTTAGTTTAAAATAATACCCTGGTGTCTCACAATGAAACATTTTTATGTAATGTACAATGAAACAGGTCCATGTTTCGTTGTGTACTGTATAGTTTTACTGTACACCGAATGTGAAATTGCAAAAGCTTACTTTTCTATGAGACTGTTTATTTAAACATTACCTCATTATCAAACTATTAAGGCCCACTTGTATAACCTAGGGTTACACACTGACCAGTAAAATGGTCACTTTAGCTCCTGCTGGTGAATACCTGGTTATTTGGCTAAACCCAGGTGGTACAAGAGAGTCTAAGTAGTACATTTCTAATATTTTTGGTTGACTAGTATAATTATATTATACATGAAACATTTCTTAAAATGATATGCGTAGTAATAGTTATAATAAAACATATTTTTTATCTTTTAAAACATTCTGTTCCTACTTATTGTATTAATATGTGATTTGAACATTTTTCGGTTGCTTAATGCATCAAGACAATCTTCACAAGAATTTTACTAAGAACAACCACATAATACATATATAATAACCTGTTTTACTACTGATTATGTAACTCTGTTTCAATGTTGGTTACCCGTGATATTTTTAGTTTACAATGAAACAGCTCACAGTGTTTCACTGAACACTATTTATTAGTACACATTGAAACAATACACTTTTTTCAAAATAATTTTAAGATTATATACGCAATTTTCGGAACTAGAGCCACTTTTTTACATACCATAAATAATTATGACTATTAGTCTATTTTATGGCAAAATATACGATCTTTAACTTTCAAATTGGCTGAGATAGGACAGTTTAAAAAGTTGAATGTTTCATTGATGGCAATAGTTTAAGTAATATGTTTAACAATAAAACGTACGTACACAATAAAACAACATGATATTTATGCTGTCACAAAGTGTATGATATCTATCGTGGAGATGCCCAGGACCGTCCCGCGTTCGCCTGGGTTGCAGTCATACTACGACGATACATAAAACATAACTTTTTTTGCAATATGTCGCAGTTATCGACGACATTGTTAAGTTACTATGAAACTTGGGTTGTATACAATGAAACATTATTTCGGTTTCATATATCTTTCAGTTGTCTTATTAATCATTTAACAAATTAGAATCCTACTAAACTAAAGCTACTCCAGCCTACCGTTATTATTAACTTTCCTTTATTTTGTATTCATTGCAAGCGTACTTATATATATGTTACATATAACACAGTTCCAATGTTGGTTAAGTCTGTTTCATAGTCCATTGGATTTCTTACATCTGTTTCAATGTAAAAATTCAGGTGTTTCATTGAATACATGCACGAGGACACAATGAAACAAATCTCATTTTTTGTTTAAAGTTGCATAACACATATACTATTGAAAATAAGTAGAAACCAAGAATGCGATTCGATAGCCAACTAAATTGTTTATCTTCGAACACAATATCTCACACGTAACTTCAAAAACACCAGAGATACAATGGTTTGAAATTTAGTTGTTTCATTGATCCACAACTTACCCTACTTACTTCGTATTTCTCCTATTACATATTTCATTGTCAGAACTGTTCAACACAACTGTCTATCTAACCAATATAAGGTTGGTCTCTGATTACTTATATTTATTGTCTGTCTTGAGATCTGGTTATTCGGATCAACTAGAAATACTAGAACGTGTTGTTACACTTGTTACTAGGCTAGAACTCTCACGGAAGAACTCTTTAGCACACGTTTTTGCTCTCGGGCCAATCGCCGTCGAAGGAAATGCTTGGAGTGATGTGTGAACTGTGATGACTGATGAGCATTGGAAAATATGCGTTGATGAAGTTAGATCCTTCGACAGCATTTGTAGACTGATAGGTTCCGTTTGGTTGTAAATGTAAACATCACAACATTGCCGAATCAATCTCAAAACCTAATTTAATGAAATGAAATTATAATGTCATATAAACTTTTCTAGATTCAGAGTTATTAGAAACTGAAAAAAAAAACACTCGGTACTCGGTCTTTTTAACGGCGTTGATGCCATTATGGAGAATAACTAACCTCATTAATAGATGTCAAAATTTTTCGGGTCATAAGAGCCCACGGTGTGTATCTTTTTCTACCTTTATAGTCTTGTATAAATGCAACGTTACGAATGAATGCATTTCAATTGCATGAAGAGCACAAGTACATCAAATCATAAACTCTGATAAACTGGTGTATGATTTGGGTGCGTAGCCAAGATGCCGAAACGAAACGCAACTGGCTTTGTCGCACTATTAAAAAAATGACAGGGAGAGAATACTACCATTCTCTACTAAGCGTTGGCGATTGGCATCTTCGTTACGCACTTTGGATATTTTATTGGGAAATCATTTTATACTGGTTGGCAGTAGTCGCCGAATCGCCGTAGAATTTGGAATAGCACTCATAACTGGGGGATTGGTTGCCTCACCCAAAGCCAGTGATTTGACAAATGAAATCGTTTATTTATCATTTTGGGGTTATGTTAAAAGGAAGTACATAACGACGCGCTCTGTATAAAGCCTACACAGGACTTACACAGTAAGCATCATTGTATTTTTTATTTACATATGATTATGTACTTTTTATTAGCATTGTGAATGCATATTTATGTAAGGCATCGTCCTAATAACGCGCGATGCGCGATCATCGTAGGTTCACACATACGGGACTCTAACGTATTTACATTGTTGTCGTCCCTGAAAGTATAGCCTACATTCGCCTAGTGAAATTAGTTAAAGCTTCCACAAAATTCTTAGAACAGACTGTATAACATGAATTTCATCACACTTGCTGTCTAAGCGCGCCATTGCTTGCATGCATAGCGGTAGTAATAGAAAAGTGAAATTCCCTAAGGAGTAATAGAAATGTCGGTACGTCATTTAAGTAATAATATTTTGTCTTAAAACTTATTTTTTGTCGGCAAGTGTGTTGAAAAACATTTTATGCATCACGGTCGGTAAGCGGAATACTAACTCGAGTCATTAAAAGTTTCTAACACTCTCGTTAGTGATTCCGTACTTACCTCCCTTGATGCACAATGTAGGTACTATTTCGTACACACATTATTAGTTTTCTGTGCGCCCTTCCCTAGAAATGAGTCCGAATATTCAATTTTTAACTTTAAGTGAAGATTGTTAGCTTTGGCGAAGATACGGCACGATGTTTTCGTTAACTTAAAGTCAAAGTCAAAGTCAAATAATTCTTTATTCAAATTGGAATAGCAACAAACTCTTTTGAATCGTCTAGATATGAAAACTACTTCCGGTTCGAACCCTACACCGCTGACCCAAGAAGAACCGGTAAGAAACTTGGCGGGAATTATTTTTTCAAACAATGATGGTAACTACATCTTACAACTAACATGCATTAAAAAAAAAAACATAAAATTGATTTTAAACAAATTGAAATATAATAATAATAACAAGAGATGTAAAGTCTCTAAAAGTCACAACATTTATAAGTAATAATTTATAGAGAAGTAAGGTTTCTCTCCGAATAGGTATATAATAATAACATTATATAATGCACGTTTGGAGATGTACAAGGTCTCCAAGCGTAAATTACCGTAATTGAATGTCATGACTTTAACAAACTAATAATTAAATCCTAAATTACTCCCACGGTGTTTTATCATTCATGTAGTCTTGTATACTATAATAAGCTTTAGATATAAGTTTACGCTTTACAAAATTCTTAAATTTGTTGACTGAAAATTCAGTAACATTTACTGGAAGTTTATTATAAAATCTTACACAATTACCCATGAATGATTTCCTAATTTTATGGAGCCGAGTGGCGGGTACTGCGAGCTTATGTTTGTTTCTAGTATTAATATTATGTATGTCACAATTTTTCCTAAAATTGATAATATTTTTATGTACATACATAATATTCTCATAGATGTATTGAGAATACAATGTCATTATATTAATAACCTTAAACTTATCTCTAAGTGAGTCTCTAGGGCTCATTTTATATATCGCTCGAATAGCCCTCTTCTGCAGAACAAAAATAGTGTTAGTCTCTGAATTGGCAGCACTGCCCCATAATAAAATGCCATACGACATAATGCTATGAAAATAACTAAAATATACTAAACGAGCTGTATCGACGTCAGTTAATTGACGAATCTTGCTCACTGCAAAAGCTGCAGAACTCAGTTTATTCGAGAGATTAGATATGTGAGGACCCCACTGAAGCTTAGAGTCTAGTGTTATACCAAGAAAGACTGTACTTTCAACTATTTCCAATTCCTCACCTTTCACAAATATACTAGCCTGTTGATGTTTTACGTTACTTGTAACAAATTTAATACATTTAGTTTTTTTCTCATTCAACATTAAGTTATTCATATTAAACCAGTTTACTACTTTCGAAATAGCATTGTTTACATCATTCCAAGCTTGTTGCTGTCGTTTGACTTTAAAAATAAGTGAGGTGTCGTCAGCAAACAATACTATGTCATGGTGGGTCTCTATGAGATGTGGCAAGTCATTTATGTAGATAAGGAAAAGGAAAGGCCCCAATATAGATCCCTGTGGTACACCCGTGGAGACCAATGACCCCGGCGATCGCTGTCCATTCACATCAACCCTTTGTATTCTACCGCGTAAATAAGATTCCAGTATATTTAACGCTGATCCTTTAACTCCATAATGGTCTAGCTTCCTGATCAATGTTTCATGACAAACGCAGTCGAAGGCCTTGGACAAATCACAGAAGATACCTAAAGCATCTCGTGATTCCTCCCAGGCATCAAATATTTGTTTAATTAATTCGACACCAGCGTCGGATGTTGAGCGCCCCCGAGTAAAACCAAATTGCTTGTTATGCATTAAATTGTTTACGTTAAAGTGCTTAATTAATTGCGATAAAACTATTTTTTCAAAGATTTTGCTGAACGTTGGTAGCACAGATATAGGTCTAAAATTAGTGGGGTCAGAAGTGCTACCGGATTTGAATAAAGGAGTTACTTTACTATGTTTCATAAGATCAGGAAACTCACCACAATCAACACATTGATTAAATATTACTACCAATTCAGGTGCTACGATTTCAATAAGGGATTTGACGACATGAACAGAGACTCCCCAGAGGTCAGAAGTTTTTTTGACATTGATGGATTTAAATGCCTTTATTACATCTGAGATTTGAATATGTTCAAAATTAAAGTCGTTACTACACATAGGGACGTTATCTCTTAATAATACAGTGGCAGCCGAGGGTGATGAATTTAAATCCTTAGTTATGGAGACTGGTATATCGGTGAAAAAGTGCTCAAATTCTGTTGCTACTTCTAAACTTGACTCTATAATTTTGCCATTAATTTTTAATTTAGGATCGTGGAATCTATGCTTTGATCGACCAGTCTCCGCATTAATCACTTTCCAGGTTGATTTAATGATGTCGGAACTATTTTTAATTTTTTGGGACAAATAATCGCGCTTAGCTTTATTACAATCAATCTTAAATTTCTTAGAATATTGTTTGACGTGTTCTTTAAATTCATCACTCGTATTAAACCAATTCCGAGTTCATAATTGATTGCTCAATAGGAGCACAGTTATTTGCCAAATTTTTGGCAGATATATCAAAACAATAGGATAGCGACAGAGCTATTTGTCTCTTACAATAATTAGAAAGGTAAAACTTACCTTTAGTCATAGAAATAATAGGAAAATAATACTTATTCTTATTAACATAATTGTTAATGTCAATTAGCCTAAACTTATTACTATAATTATATGTACACAGCTTGTACATGGTCAGGTTTAAATTATATCTAGTATCTTTTTCTGTCTTTGACATTTCATTACAGTATGGAAATGTAAACATGATAATCTCTTTAACTTTAAGAGTATTTAATTCTTCAAAGAATTTCATTAGACTATTTTTGTTCAAAACTCCTCGGCTCCCTACAAGAATGAGCAGGGTACTTTGTAAATTTAAATTACTGTCATCTAAAATTTGACGCAGAATATCATTCAAAGAAGCTGAAGGCAAACAATTGTTGAAAATGCGGGGTCCCTTTAAATACCTGTTCAAAAATGAGCCCATGTTTCTTCCAAATTCATCACAATACATAACTACATTATGTTCATTATGTTCAGATATATGTAATTGTGTATTGTAGATAGAATTATTACTACTTACATCTATTGGTAAACTGGTACACAGATCAGGTTTAATTAAACTCATTGACAAGCGACCACTCTGTTGTTTACACAAACATGACTGGCCGAGTGTGAATATCAAATCATTCATTGCCAAAGTATATTCATTTATCACTTTCTTGGAACTATTATTCAAACTTTCTAATGATTTTATTGAATCCTCTAAACTTTCAATTTTTGATTTTAGCAACTGTGTATCAGTTTCATATTGTGATTTACTACTTAATAATAGAGCAGAATATGCATTTAACCTATCCACTAAATTCACATTAATTTTGCAAAATTGCAATTTTTTGAAAAACAAATTATTTTGTTTTGTTAACTTATTATTTCTTTCTATTATTTTCTTAATCTTAATATATTTCTTTACTTTCTTACGACTACACTTCACTATCCTAGGAGTTGGGGAATCAGCTGCAGTAGTAGCAATTAACTTTGGGTCGGGCTCGACCAGTTCTTCGAACAGACTGTGTGTATGGGCCGCTGAGATATTGTTTTGGGCCTCTTGTAGCACGTTGATTTTTTCATGGGCGTCATGCAGAGCTCTCTTCAATGAGCTGATATCATTCAAGGCTTGCTCATATGTAGCCGAGCACTCAGTGAACTTGTCCACTGTCTCTTGTAGCTGTACCCGCTGTGAGTTTATATCATTATATGCTATTTCTAGAGTACATAGCTCTTTCTTAAACTTATCTTTACTATCAAGGGCTGACAACAATTCCCTCTCACACTCTTCCCTTTCATTGAGCAATTGAGTATTCAACTCCTTGCAAGTTTTCAATTCAATCAAGGTAAGCTGGAGCTTGTCTAAAGTTTCCTGCTGGCGAGCTGCAGCGGCTGTGGCTCTGCGAGTCAGCATTATGAATATTTATTGGGAAAATACAACTTGAAAGGAAAAACAAGACAAGGAATCGCCTACTCAAGCAGAGTGATAGCTACTTACAGTATACACATGAAATAATGACGTCTCACTTTGCCTTTATGAATTCGCAATGAAAGTTCTCTTATTTTACTAAATTAAAACGAAATTGGCGTAAATTACCGAGTAAAATAAAGAGATAACACAAAAAAACTGACACAGATTTCAAATTTATAACCTGTGACGGTTACAAATTCGAGTTAATGCAAGACACTAGCAAACGTCACTAAACCACTTCACTTTTATTTACATTAAATATACGACTTAAACTATTAAATTCACACTTAAAGGGCTTAATTTAACATTAATTATGATTAAATATGTAATAATTATAAGGGACCCGGCAAAATCAGCTGCTCATTCTTTGACAGTTCAGAGGCGTTTTTCCTGTAAGCTTTTATTATGACACGTAAGCTGTAAGTAACGACCCTGGAGTCGTAACATTAATTTAATCAACAAACTTAGCTTACACGCTAGTTTGCATGCTCATAAATGATTATATTGCCTAGATATTTAATACTTACGAAATTCTCAATTCTTCCATTCAAATTGCTGAAATGATTGTTAGTATCTTAACTATTTTGCTTATGTTGGAATGCCTACGCTATATTTTTTATTAAAGTTTGGAACATCATTAATGCGTTAACGTTTTAACATTAAGCATTCCGAATTTATTTAGTAACGTAATGCCAGCGCCAGTCGAAAATGAAAAAACAAACAAATATGGCTGACTTTCAGTAGCATTTGTTGTCTACGTATGACACATATCGTGGAACACGTTCCTAAATTTATTTTTACGTTGATATAAATAAATATCAATAATGTTAACCAAAATAGACCCAAAATCTTTTTATTGCACAATACAAGTAGGGTACACACAATCATAAAATAGCAACTGAGAAAATAACCAAAATAGTACATCGTAATGTACAAGTGCCAAAAACATGAAATTCGAAACGAGTGGCGATGTTTTAAAACGACACGAGTTACGAATTTCGTTTTTGCACGTTTCTCGTTCGACGTTTTTTAGTACCGATGGCCCTCCGAAGTTTTGGACCTGACATAAAATGACCCACTTCTCGCACTAGAGCCTAAAAAAGGCACCATCTGTACTAAAAATATGTGTGAAATCAAAGTTTAAGGTTTTGAGTTGGTGATAAGATCAAGATTGTCTTCTGAACCTGCGTGACCATGAAATAATGCAAGTTTTAGGTTTGTTTACCCACTGTTTTTTTTTCTACTGGCGCCAACTTTAAACAGTATAGTCTCGTCAAGCACAAAGTCGCCCTAGTTATCATCTCGAAGTAGGTTAAAAAACCACACCTTCATGAAATTCCAACGAAACGTCACAAAACTGCCGAGATCGTTGATAGCTGTGATACTGTATTATTTCATAGTCACGTTTCGCTGCGTGCGAGGTAATCGAACGGCATGCAACCAATGCACCGCACAGATTGCAAAACAGTACGGGTGAAATGAAAAGGATGCGGCAGCAATAGAACCGATGTCCTAATTATACTCTAGATGTTATAATGACATGGGCTATATCGACGCTATCGCATCAATGTTAGTTTGTATAAATGCGCACGCTCTGTCTTGTTATTGCATGTTCATTGTATTTTTGTGGACATCTTTTATTGCCTTTGTTTACTGTTACACTCAGTTTTGTAAATTTCTTATGTACTGCTGTTGATGCCCCAAATAAATAAAATGAAATAAATAAACCTCGTAACTTCAGCACTGACTTGGTGGATACAAGTAACACCCTTATTTAGAATGAAAGAAAGGTGACATTTCCATGAAATTATTGGAGATGTCCGAGGTGCAGTAATTATATCGACGATGCGCGTATACCGTATTTCCTAACTCGATAATGTGTAAATATATAATGAATATAAATTATTTATTAATTATTTCCTTAGTGCGTCTACTAATGTTTTGATTACAAATAATAGAGAATGTCCACTATAGCTAGATTCAGTCGTTGGGAAATAATTACACGATTTTGCATAAGTACATGTCTATATACAGGAACACATTATATTAATATTATAACCGACTGAAACACTAGGATGCCTTGAGTTGTATGCCATACATTACGGGTTATATTTTCCGTTAGATCAATATTTTCTATTTAATGATTTAAATTTAATATTACTTGTTTACTTTATTCGTTTTTTTTAATTGTAACTAACCACGACGGCGATGAATATACCTACCTATGTACATACATTAATAAAGTCTCGAATAGGTACATAGGTACCTATGCCATTCATTTCTTGGGCTGATAAAAACACAAGTTTTTCAGTTTCTGGCGTGCTTGATAAGATTGCATGTTCAAAATAATAAGTAAACATCTAGTACCTACCTACTTATGTACACGTACTCAATATAAATTATTAGTTCCTTTTCCTTACTGATGCAATTAGGACTTTTTTGCGATTTTACGATTATGTAACAAAACTGTTAAATTACAGCTAGACCGTGACCGACTATCAGTGAAAATCATCTATTTTTTATTTCTATTACTGAACGATTTTTCTTATCAATCAAACACAGTCATTTGATCAAAATTATTCCCTGGAATAATTTTGATTGACTTGAATTGTCTGGAGACAAAAATCGCATTTCCTGTGGTTAATACTTAAAAGCTCATGTGCGTGCAATTTGTATAGGTACATACTGTTTGTCAGTAGACAACAAAAAAAACGTTAAAATTACTAATTTTATTGTTACATTTACTGGTATTAACGCAAAAATTAAAAATATATTTGCGACCGTGTTTCATGATGTGTCAAAGACGTCAAATGCTATGGAAAGTCAGCCATATTTGTTCACATTTCTTTTTGTTTTTTCTTCTGACGAATGGAATAGTTTTACCATATTTTTTTCTTGGATAAATTTTATTCGATCTTATAGAATGAAATTCCGTAGAAAAAACGTGTGGTACGTTTTCTTAATACGTGAGAGACGACGAATCATTCGTTCTGTTTTTTCCATGTCTACTGTGGCCGAACCTTGAAAGGCCCTCTCTAATTCTAAAGATGACTGCTTGATAACCAATTCGAGCATCAGAAGGTATTGTTCAGACCATAAATAACTACAATAACGATCATTTATGGTCATTGTTCCTAAACGATCGTTCAATATATTGATACACTTAACAATAACTAACGGTTATTGAATAAATCGGAGATCAAAGGTTTTGCTAACAATTTGTAAGGCCATATTTAATGGCAGTCAAGAGATTTTATAAAACTAAGTGAACTTAATGGCTAATAAAATGTTATGGAATTAGGGGCATTACAAAATGTATATGGTAAATAGTAAATTAATGTACAGATTTGATACACCATCAAGGGGGTGTCACTCCGCGATTCCGCCGCGCGGCTACAAGTACATGCAGAGCGCCCCGTCTCCGTGGTCTATTCAATGGTTGGCGCGCGCTGTCTCGGAACGCACGTTTAAATTTACAACGCTGGCTCGTCACGTATCGCGAAATATATCGCTTGCAAATATTAGTATTATTTTATACATGTGCATCTTAAATGAAAATGCCGAAAATATACTGCATAGCAGCATGTTGCAATAATAATAATGTTAATTATCATGACGCGTTTTTCGCACAGCCGATGCGTCAGAGAAATACTAAAAAGTAAGAAACATAATAATACACTTATTACCTACATTCGTAGTAAATTAAATTCTCAGAAACGCAAATCAATTACAGACAAAACGGTTTATTTTCGGACAAATTTGTCAGTAAAAAACTTCCTTCTCTCATACTTTTATTGAATTTCGCGCCTTTTGTTCTAACATATTATTTGGTTGTCTGACTTTATTCCCATAATATCAAATAGGTACACTGGTACATATAAGAGAAAATGCCGTGTTACGTCTGCCTTACGATTGTGATTAAACCATTACTTAATTTATGCTGCTTTTGTAATGAATGCGTGGGCAGTACTGGGTACCTAACGTAGTTCTTTATTTTTAAATGCATTAAGCAGATATATTAATTTCTGCACACCTCACATACTGTCTACAGATATTATTAGAATGTTCGTGTTATTAACAGGATTATTCGGATGGATATTCACCTAAAGTTAGCGAAGTCGTGTTGCTATCTCACTCACACCTCAAACAATGCCGCCCGGGCACGCGCGGCCGAAGCACAAAGAAGGTGCCGACCGAGTTGAGACAAATATTTTTGAATCACGTGTATGAAATGCGTAGGTAAATTCTATAATCAGTATAATCACGCATGAACTAAATTGTTGAATCAAGACGAATGCTATTAACGCCGTAGATATCATTGCAGTAATGTATTTGTCAGACGCCTCATAGCGCCGTTCGTTATTTTATTAGTTTTGAATAATTGACAACCCTGTTTTCGACGGCGTGCGGCTTATAAGCGACCTTTCCGCCACGCAATACGGCCCATTTCAGCTGCTCGCGTCGCCTCGCGCGCGGTTTTGTTTGGTAATAATAATTGTGTAGGCACATAAAAAGCCGGCATTTGTGAACATCAAAGCAGTGAGGCTTCTGTACTTTATATATTCTGTGACACCATAGAAATCTGGCTTTATATCAGGCAGTCCCTTCCAATCATTCTTACACAATCAATAAAATATTATGTAGTAAACTGGTTGAAAATAGTGTATCAAGCCCTTTTGAGTACGAGAAATATGCAGATCATACTCATAAAAATATTTAGAAACTCTGACGTAATTGAATACAACGTTAGTACGAAGCCAAATAGTCGTATTAATCTTATTGATTTTAAGATTTCATTTTAAGACAATGAAACTTTATTCGGTAGATAAATAAAATAATTACATAATAAACAGGTAAATAAAACCTTATAAATAACACTAAATTAAAACTAAATAAACCTAAAATACATCTAAAAAATGGGGCCCCCTTGGCATGGTGCCGAGAATGCTGGCAGCATTTCCCCGCTGTATGGCAATACTAATCCTGTGCGCGAGGAAGCTGCCAGCTCTTCGGTCACCGGTGGTGTCGACCAGCTTTTTGGCGAGTTCTTTGTGGAGCGGGACCAAGACCCCTGTACTTATGAGTAGGTAGGTACCCTTTTAAGACAATTAGAAAAAGAAATGCTTTCCAGTAGCTTTAGCAGACTTAGACTATCCTAGGCTTGCTTCTATTAAAATAGTTATTAAAAGACAAGAAGTCGACTAAGCGGCGACACGCGATACACTGTCACATTGATCATGTGATAGAATTAGCGTCGATCTGATTAGGTCTCCCCAAATTCCTCGGCTTCTAAGCGTACTGTATTTTTGAAAAAATGGCATCGTCGGAATAGATTGTTTAGGAGTTGCAACTACTCCATTATAGTGCGTACAAAAAGTCCTGGTAGAATATCTACCATGTGCCATGCTGCATCATACTTAATGCTGAGCCAGCGCCTATTCTCTGACACGACACATGGCTTTATTTATTTATTAATACGTAGTTCTAAGTTGCATGTTTTCTGTAATTTATGTTTAAAATGTCGTTTTTGTACCTATTTATTGGTAACGCCATGTATTGTTGTGGATATGAATGAAAAGTATTTTATCTATAGGTACATAATTATATCTATCGTTACAAGAAATGTTATTGCTCTACAAATAGGACGCTGGGCTTTAGGAGGTTAAAGTATTATGTCATATGAGGAATCAAACAATATCTTACGGTAAGTAACCCACTCTAATGCATTACTCTTTATGATGAGCATTACTTGTTTTAAAGACTTTTCGCAATAAAAGTATCATCAAAAGAACTTTCGATTCATTTCAGCCATATTTTGTAAGGAAGCTCAATCTTAATGTAAGTATATTTCGTCACAATAACTAATCGTCTTTTTTGTGAGTGTACTTTTCGCGATAAGTATAAGTAAGTTATGTAAGTAAGTATTATAACTATTGTAAGTCATCAGCTTGGTATCAGTGGAGCAAGTTATTACCACATCATGAACGTAATCGTTTAAAATTATATTATTTATAGTTTAATAATAAAATTATAAGCATAATTTTCTCTCGGAGAGCCTAGTTCTTCTGTATTATCAAGCACTGAGAGCGGTGCGGTGGTGCTATCGCGACGCGATTGTGTTTAATGGCGTTTTTCGTTTTATTTCGCATTTAAACTGATTATTGTTTTCATTTCCTGTCAATGACAGTCAACAATACCTACTTATAATGCCACAGTTGTCATACAGATTTTTTTGTATGAGTTAGGTTACAAATCTTTCCTGTAGACATATGAAAGTTAAGGGATCTAGAACCCTAATTTTCTTGTTGGACGAATACAAGCCGATAGGTGGCTTCTGGTTTTAAGGAATTTCACAATGTCCACAGGAAAGACGCCCGTTTTCGCGAACGCTGTATGACCCATGTGTCCTTATACTAAGAAGGGATGTATTTTTAAATAACTACCTAATTAAAATGACGATAATTTGAATCTACTATAATTGCTCTTTCAAATATTATATGATGTAGGTTAGTGGTTATTCTAAGCAAAACTGATATCGGAATACTGAGTAATAAGTTGCTTAAGTGACTTAAGTCACAACTGGTTAAGGGTTAACTCCTACGATTGTAATAGATATGAGGTATGACTTAAATGTGCTTCCTGTTGTTCTTAAACAGGTACAACAAGTTCAAATTATATAACACTTAAGTTCATGAGACTGTTATCTCAATGTAAATAAATGAAAGAACCCGTCTGACTTGCTTTAAGCGAGTAAGTACTTAGGTACTTTGTTGTTAAAAACTTTTCTGACAGCTATGAATGTTATGATTGATTTGATATGATTATGTTGATAAATAAATGTTTTAACTTGTCGTCATGTCAAGTTTATCGTCGTCCTGTAAATAACCGTAGATAAATAAACAAATAAGAGATACATCATTAAAATGAAAGCTATGTAATATGCCTATGCCTATTTGAATAAAGAATCGTTTGACTTTGCCTATTACAGTCCACTGCTGGGCATAGGCGCCAATTTCTTATGCGTACCTATGGAAGCATTAAGTGGTAACGCCACGCTGGGCACGCGGATAGCCGCCAAGTAACCGCATCGCATCGGAATATAAAAATCATAATAATGTCGCTGTTGTCTGTCGTCAAATTTCAATAAATAGACGGCCAGTTATACTTCAATCCCTTAATCGACTCTCGTGACACCCACGCTGAAAACTCACATCTTATATCGCTAAACGCGAAAATCATATATATTGCCGAACAGCAAGCTACGAGAAGAACATACTAGGTATTGTAAATGCATTATTGACTATAAGCTCTCGATCAGGAAGAAATGCGTTTGATTTTATCGCATTGATTAACTGCTCATATTTACACACAAGTCGTAATTTATAACATGACTCCAACAATACGTTCCGGGTTAGACATTTTATTTAGGGACGACATTGAACGTGATTGTCCAACATGAGCAGATCTGTCTTTATCAAGTTTTTCAATACAATCATTGTTCACTTATACACTGGTTATAAAGTAATTGAGAATGCACAATCCTTACGCAGATGTTGAGTTGTGACGTGGGACCTGCTGCCTTCTAACAAATTGATCTCGTTAACGTCAAAGGACGTATACGGAAAAGTACGTACGTACGTCATTTTGAGCACGATCGATCGAGATGAATCAATGTCCAATAAAACCTCTATCGGTCCATTTTCTGTTAAAATTTTATGTATTGCTTTTAAATTTTTATACATTTTCATATTCTTGTACGTAGCGGCAGATACGTTTCTCAATCTGTAGCAATTTGTTTTTATTAGAGTAATAAAACCCTAGATATAGATTCATATCAGCTTGTATTCGATTTTCTGATCCGTATTGTAAAGTCGATGTTCAATTTGTTAAAACATTCAAATCTACATTACCTACGTACCTAACAAAAATCTAAAAAAAAACATTACTAATATACCAAGTGAACAATTAATTGTTCTGTGGTAGCTTAAAGCATTACGAAGTGCTGATCTGTACCGAGTGAAGGTAAATTTTATAATTTCCGTTTATCTGATTTATATAATCTCAATAATCTGTGTAGTGTTCATGCAAATCTCGTGTAAAACTAGCTAAAGTACTTCCGACTACTTATGTACGAGTATTATAACGTTACCTGTTTTTTAATGCACATACTGTGTTTAAAACATCTAATTATTCACATATTTAAATTACAGCATATACATAATAAATAACCTAATTTTGGCACAGTGAAAGAAGACAAACAATGTCCGTTACAGAGCCGTGCAAAATCGGTACTATATTAGAAAAGAACGCGTATTTGTTTCAATAATCGATGTCGTGCTCTAGATTTCAAGTATGTCAAACATTGCAAGATGCGTGTTAATATGGATGAGCGATCCAAATATAGTGTATATGGCTCGTGCTATACCTAATTCAGCATAAATTATAAGTTACTTTTGTGTTTTGTGGGCCGAATGATTGAGCCCCAATCGCATCGAATTAAAAGTAACTTTTACGGTTGGAGCGCACTGTAGTAGGTAGTACATTGCGACACAAGTGCGAATGTGTGTAATTTTAAATCGACATGAGTAACGAGTTTTTTTTCCCACGTGTATCGTACGTTTTTCAGTACCATGAGCTGCCGCCAATATAAAACTTATAAAAAGCACTTTAACCCTTCTCTTGGCAAATTAAAAGAAAAATCATGCGTTCTAGCCCCCTCGCCATTACGTAGAATAAAAAAATATGTCTGAATGGGTTGAATATGTGCATATACATTTCCAAGAAAAGAGTAACAACATGTAGTAAGTGTTGAGTAATCGTAATAACATCTACATTAATAAGTTAATCGTAATTTTTTTATGAAAAGAATACGTTAAAAGTTTTCTAGACTTGTTAAAAACACAAGCAAGTACTACACTCGAGTGAATTGTGTATTACATCAAGATACTTACTGGAAACTAAGATAATATGAGATAATTTTAGCTACCTACTTTGGTTTGCCTTAGGCAGGCAGTAAATATCTTACTTTAATAGAAGGAAGTGTTTACATACCTAGCTTGAATCTATAAACGTATGCAATTATAAATACATCACGGAAATCATTTTTGGATTTTGCATGCTCGCTTCATTTCATAAACAATCATTTTATTCAAATTTTAATATTATCTGGCACGCAATCTGTATAAAATATTTAATTTATATTTATTCTGAGCAGCGACCCTATATAAACAGACATATAAAGGTGCATTTAGACCAAACGAGCAATCTCTCATTCTATCCCCGACTCTACGAAATCAACGAATTTCGATGAATCACGTTTTGTGTAACGAACGAATTTCGTCGGGGGATAGAATGAGCGAATGCCTGTTTGGTCTAAATGCACCTTCACGCAAGTTCAAAAATAAGGTAGGTACCTACCAACGAGTATAAAAGTTTGTATATAGTATCAAGGATCTGATTCTTTACAAACACCTATTTAGATTCGCGTCGTTTTTTTGCTGGTTACTTACTGTACACCTATCAAATTAAAACTAAGTCAATCTAGAACTGTGCCGAAGTGAGAGATTCCTTACAATCTCATTTACAGTCACTTCGAAATAGTTCCCATTAGTTAACCCTAAACTTGGCAGAATTTTAAAAAATCGTGCGTTCTAGGGTCCTCGCCGCTGTGTAGAGCAAAAAATTCTGTCTTTAAAAAAAATACAAAAAATGGGTCAAAAAGTATGTATCTTTAAAGATACACTGCCAAGTTAAGGGTTCAGTACATCTAAGTGTCTCTAGATAAATGCAGAAGTGCATAGATTTGAACCACTTATGTCATCAGCGTATGCGAATGGTTTAGCAATTTGTGTGGAAATCTGTCAACTCGTCCAACGATGTACGTAACGCAATGGAAAAGTGGGAAATTACTGTAACATATTAAAGTCTTCTTCGTTAAAGTTACATTAAGTTGTATGAGTGAAGCTAAACTGGTATCTACGTCAGGTATGTAATAAATGAAAGCAGGAAACTAAGCTATACTTAAATTTAAAAAAAGTGGGGGCCATCAGAGGGACAGTTTTAAATGTAATGAATTACTTAAAACTAAATACCTACATCCAAAAACACAAGTATTGAGTTTTAATATCTTTGTCATGTCAATAATTCTAATCGAAATACATAAGTATATACATACCTAGTGAAAAAATTGTATTATATATACTATTTAATTTACATGTATTGTTATGATCATAAGTTGACCGCCTGTAAAACGAAATCTCTAGACTACAACAACTATCTCATTTTGTGAATGATTCTTCTAAAAAATTTAGTGTAATTCCATTAGAAGCGAGAACTACGTTACACACAGAAATCCAAATTCCTACGCAATTTACGTATTGCCTAGTTGGGCTTTTAATCTGATACAAAACGCACATTTCATTGCGAGTTACGTGAATAGACGTGACCAAAATTATTGCGTCGGTACAGTCCTGCCACGTCTCTCATAAGGCGTACCTATTCGATCTAGCCTCGTTATATCCTAACCCGAGCTTTCTCCTGACCTTTGGCACAGTTTTGAAACTGTGCCTTGTTTTCCTAACAAAAATCTGCATTTATTTCAAACTCCCTTCTAGGCCAAAGGTTAGAAAGGCCAGCGATCATCGTTTCATATTTGTGACATAAATATATTCAATTATTCAACGTATTCGTAACATGTTTCAGTAACTCGTTTTGATATTGCGCTCGAATGACATTTTGTTCTAGATTCAAAATTTAAAAAAACGCAACCGCAAACCACAATGGTCACTTCACTGGCCAGTACTCATGACATAACTGTTGGGTTGATTTTCTCCGGTCCAAAAGGCTCAGACGTAGTAATTCATTCAGCTAACCAACATACAGTGTGACAATATGCATGGACTTACGGCACCCTACGTAATAGTAAACGCAATAGCTTTAAGAAATCATAATTCAAGATTCAAGATTCAAGATTCAAATTCTTTAATGTACAAAAACACAAGTCAAAACAAAATTACACATTATAAACAATACAGCAAATACAACTTCATAAAATTAGTAAAAAGGGAAACAAATCATAACAATAATCTTAATCTAGACATGTCAAAAGAATAAATAATAATAAAAAAAAAAAACTATTTCAAAAACAATTAATTAGTGGAATAGATTATCAAGAAGTTAGTACCTAAAATAAAAATTAAATTAATAATAGCCAGATTAGGTACCTACCTCAACTTATGGAGAGTGTCATGTAAAGGAGATTGTAGGTATTTAAATATTTCAAAAACAATGTTTTACATTGAACATACGAATGACTGGAAATTGCCATAGAAACTTCCTATACTAATGCAATAGTTTACCTACGCATTAAACTATACAACATTGAAAACTTATTAGTTTCTTACGGCTATTCTATTCATATAAGGATTTGATTGAAAGCTGAAGTTGAGAAATACACTCAGGAAACAATGTCGAACCAAGTTTCTCAATTTATTGGCTAGCAGCCTAATAAAGATTTACATCCTGTTATAACGTTGTTTAGTAAGGTACTCGTTTCCTTATAGGTACTTATATAGACACTGAATCTTCTTGAAACTATCATAGCAATAAATTATCCGAGACAATTTATTGGTAGAGTTACGAGACGGAATTAAGATCTGCTTATTAGTCTCGTTAGGTTATATGTGGCTTTGTTAACGATGGTGATCTACAACATTCAGGAAATGGTTAATATTCCGGTAGCTCAATAATTTCATTTGATAGACTATAAGAGCGTCTCGAAACATGTGTTCTGTTAAAGCGTGTCGCAAATCACTCGAAACGTCACCCTCTCACCCACGCAGCAAAGAACTTAATTTACAAGTGTAATCAAAACAATGCATACATGCATTATGTATTAACAGCCGCAATCTCCGTTACAACACATCAAACCTACATACATCAACCATCGTATTGTCTTACCTTATCAAGGTCTCAGTCTTCCAAAATATTTGTCGGCAACATGGCAATGTTGACTAACGTTTATTTTCTTTGTTTCAGATGATTCAACAGATCTCAGTGCAGAGTCGTCTGAGATTGTTCCCGAGATGGTGGCGGCGCCGCATCAACAGTGGCAGGATCAGCAGCACGACCCTCAATCTGCGGCTTCGACATCCGTCCAGACTGACCATTCGATTGAGCTCGTCGGTGGCTCACAGACATTCTTCCCCTCCTTTGCTAACCTCTTTGAACCCCGACAGCAGAACAACTACAGGATAGGAGGTTTTGGCAATCAAGAGACGGCTTATAGTCAAAAGCCGCAGTCATACAGATCTTTATTAAACTACCCTTTGTTCGGAAACTACCGAAGTCTCGATGGATTTGGAAAGCAGAATAGCGTTGCTTCAGCGCCTCTAGTTGATGCCAGTTCTAGCGTGCTCGGTTCTGGGAACTTTGGAATCATTCGAGGAGGCACATTTTTCGCCCAGAACGACGAGGATACCGACGATTTCCACGACAGCTTCAACTCATTCTACAACAATGGTCACGGCCGACCGTCCCTCGGATCAGGATATATAGCCAACCCTAGACCTAATTTCAATCAAGAGCAATTCGCAAACTTCAGAGACTTCGCCGACATCAACTCTCCATCCAACTCCGCGTACTCGCATTTCGTCGTCGTGTACGCCAATAAAAACGCAACGATGGACGAAATCAGCGAAGAAACTAGACGGGTCGTCTCCAAGCCTAAAAACATTATAGAGACATTAGAACGTCTAGACGAACCTAAACCGCCAAAGATTACGAAAGCTAAAGCGAAACTAGCAGCAACAAAGCAAAAGTTTAACAAAAAGGAGCAGTGGAAGAAAGCGAACTCGAAACACATAAGCCCAAAGCACGATCCGGAAGAGCCGTTGCTAGCTTTAAGTTAAAACCAGTGTAAATACAAAGACTTGCGTTACGTAAGTGATTGAAGTAGGTACCAGTAGAAAAATGGTGTGACAAGTGCGTCGTGTCGAAACGCCGCTGCCTAAATTTAATCTGTGTGTTGTCTGTAGTCTACTTGTGTAAGCGATACGAGTTGTGTGTGATGACGCGTGAATGCGGCTGTTTGCTATTGAATGAGAATTCATATAAATTAAATTAAGTACCTTAATCAAGCTTGGTTTCATTTCATGGCTCCCTCGATTAATCAAATCAATCCAAGATGCGCAACTGTCGGCGTAATTTACAAGTGTTGTAAGTAGATTGCTTGTTACAAAACTGAACCAGATCTGATATTTACATTTCGTATTGATACAGCAAATAATATCTGCGCGGAACTTTCGAATTACCTATTCAAGGTTTCGACTGTTTAGTTAGACACGTGAGTTGCAGTAAGTAAGCTAGTATTCTGGCATTCTAAAATTAGACACTGCAATAACTTCGAAAATAGGTACCAGTTTCAGTTTGCAACATGCTCCTTGAGGAAAATGTTAATACCATCATTGACAATAGGAAGTCTAAGTTGTGATGTATTTACAAAAATAAGACTACCTATCCCGAAACTGAGTATTATCATTATATTTAATTTAGATTATCATCGAAATAGTTAGTGTACCCCTGTAGCAAGGTACACCTATATAATATACAGGGTGGGCCCTAAGACAGCTGTCAGACACCCCTGTAAATACCAATGTTTTATTTTTTCCAATTCGTAAAAAAATATATATATTCAAAGTTATTTCTTCGAGGTACCTTTATCTTTATATATCTTTACACTACACCATGTGATCATAGCGGGTAAGTTATTTTGAAGCTTATTTTGGAGTAACATCAATTAGCAAGTTTTTCTCGTGTTTGAATTTTTTATTACACGTATTAACATTTATAGAACTTTCATTTTAGGAAGGAAATCATTATTTAATAAACCCTAAGTAACCCTAGGTATGTGTATTTCGACAAAAAAACGATAATTTTAATAAAAGACGACGGAACGATACGAACGGTGAAATCGATTTTTCCGTAAAATTTTTGCCACACTGTACGACTCACCCCATTAAACAACTAGCATAAAAAATAAAACACGAAAACATACAATGACATAAGCTACATTTATATCCGTAATCCTCGTAAGCCCTTTCATTTTGATACATTACTCGATAGGTTTCTTATCGAGACATAAGTACGACAGACGTAAGTACCTACACTCAAAGAAAAATGTGGTCTACCTCTTTTCGACTCTATTCAGTGGTAATAAAGTCGAAAAGTGGTATACCACATTTTTTGTTGACTGTAGAATTAGAATTTATGAAATATATTTTAACACTAGCTCGGAAAGGCAGGAAGCCTTATACTGTAATACATTATGATACAAAAGTGAAAAAATTAAGTTCGAAACGAGTGGCGATAAATTAAAATACGAATCGACCGAAGGGGGTGTTTTAAATCGACACGAGTTACGAACGAGTTAGTAAAGGCGCCATCTATACTGAAAAGGTTCGCGCTAGTGCGAAAAGTGGTTCATTACGAAAGTCAGGTCGAAATCTTCGGAGTGCCATATGTACTGAAAAACGTCGTACGATACACGTGCGAAAAGGAAATTAGTAACTAAATGTCGATTTAAAATATTCCTTCCAACTTCATTTTCCATTTAATTAATCGCCATTCGTTTCGAACTTCATTTTATTCACACATGTATCGTAATGTAGGTACTATACTTATGAATACCATCATTCGAATTTAGACCTCTTTAGAACCTTGTCACTGTAAAGAGAAAAAAATTGTACACGTTTCCTAGGCAGTTCATTAACAGCTCTACTTTCAGCAAGACCTAAATATCAAAATTTCTAGTGAATAGTCTCTTATTTAGATGTTTCGATATCAGCGAAACCATCACACAACCGGAAGATTGCCACCGAGCAAAAAACGCAATTTTCTCCTCGAAGAAAACTAGACTGGAACGACGTAAATAAAGTGTTTTCCTTTAATGCGAGGATATAGCAAAATATTTCAATTATTTCAACTACCGACTGTGCAACAGTCCAACAGTCAGTATCAGAAGAAAAAGACAGCAAAGTTCAAAATAATAATATTATATTCAAATGTAGAATGTATAGTTGCGAAGAGTCGGCTGCCCATAGAAAATTGTCATTTCTCATTTGACACTTAATGGACTTAGGTATACCGGGTGGCCCATTCAAATCGGTCAGTATGGGAAAGTCTGAAACTATAAGACATACGAATATTGGTTCTTAGGAACCATGTCATCGATTTTAAAAATAATGAAAACTACGTTGATAAATATAAAAAAAAAAAAAATTCTTAAGATTTACACAACAAACACCTAGTAAAATGTATGAAAACAATGAATTCCTTTCATTTTAGACATCATGTTTCTTAGAGACATTTACAGCTTAAGACCTACACAAACGATATCTAAATAAAAATAGTGCAAGTTTTTTTTTTTCAAAACAACCAGGTTCGATTCCCTAGCTGGGTACAGTTTTTTTTCAAATGTATGAATGCAGTTTTCTTTTTATCAAAATCGGTGACATAGTTCCTAAGAACAAATCTTCGTATGCCTTATAGTTTCAGACTTTTCCATACTGACCGATTCGAATGGGCCACCCTGTATAGTATAGTTTTCCTACGCAACCAGTGCAGAAAAATTTGAAGACCACTGAAGATAAAAAAAAAGTGGAATAACACAATTCTGAAATAAAATAAGTACCCATTTCGGAAACTTTGAAACGTATGATGTGAAGACATAGACCCTGTTTAATTTAATATACATAATTATTGTTTCTGAGTTACCGCCACCGTGTACCGCAATAGTATCCCACTTAATTACAGTGCCATCTAGAGTTACTTAACGGTAACCTTTTTTATAGCGACATCTAGTGACAGGTAGAAGAACTAACAATGCTGTTTTTCGTAGGCTGGCTACATTGAAATCAAACTAGAAAAATTTAGTTCATCAGCAGAAGTACCAACATAGATATTAAAAGATCGTGTCGTGCAAACCAACTTAATGAATACGATAATAGTAATGTTGCTAAGCTGCAAAATCGAAACTAAAGTAGCAGATGGCAACTTTAATACAATCGACATTATAAAAAAATTAAAATGAAATGAAATGTGCGATTTTTGCTGTGATATGTGAATATTTTGTCATGAATCGTATTGTTCAATCATATTTCGTAGTTTTATGAAGTGCCAATCCAATATATGAAGTGCTAATTTACTGTAATAAGAGTATCGTTAGGACTTATAGTGTAAATAAATAAATTATAGCCACAATGTATTCCGGCAAAGATGCCGTGAACCCGTCGTATCCCACGCAGTGGGCCTTGAATCCAACAGCGTATCAAAATGTTGATTCAAACTCTGTAGACTGGGCCGCTCTAGCTCAACAATGGATTGCTATGAAAGAGGCTGCAGCCATAGTCGGCGTGCCAACGAAGACCGACATCGAAGAGGGCGAAGCGCCTATGGAAGTGGAGAATCCGGACACAAACAGTGACGCGTCGGGACCAGCTGATTGGAATGCCAGCTCCAACTCTTGGGGCAACAATTGGAATCAGTGGGGTAAGGAGTTTGAACTGAGGTTCAATTTTTGTCCATGTCCATATATGCATAATTCTAGAGGTTACCTCTATTGTTTTACTGTTAAAATGAATACCATTACAATGTTAAGAATCCGGAAAACCTTTGTTTTGGCCTTTAACTCATTGAATCCAAGGCATTTGGAGTGCTTATTTACTTCCGTCATCATATTATGACACTGGGGCTCAAAGGGTTAAACAATAAGTTCTAACATAGTAAAGTGTTAAGACATTGATAATGGAAGTAGGTATTTTATGAAGCAAGAAAATCTATTGTGTTAAACTATTGTGATGTTGCGGATAATCAATATTTATAATCATACTCTATGTGCTGGATTTCTCTTACCATGAACAACATAGGTAGTTCGTTTTTTGAATATTTTTTGCTTGCCATACCAAATTATGGATTCACAGCGGTGTCACTCTTTTTATTACAGTGGTTTTTCTTAAAGGCTGCAAGTTGCAGAAAGTAAAAATTTTTGAATTGACAACTAAGGTGAAACCTTGTAAACAATTGTAGATTACAAGATTTTAGCCTTTAATCTACAGTAATCATTATGAGGATCAATTAAATCTTACAATCTAATTAATAGCACTAGACCTGTTCATATAAGCAGCTTTAACAGAATCACTGCAGTATAAGGTGTTTCAACTTCTTACAAAGTATGATCTATTATGAGTTAGCTAATTGCCACAGCAAAGGTGTTAACAAGACCAATACTCATTCTAAAACCATTACTTATTTCATTTACAGGATGGGGTTCTATGCAGTCAGATGCTGCAATGATCCCTGGCATGATAGATGGATACACCGTCCCAACAGATGGCAATAATGCAATGCCTGGGTAAATATTTTTATAGCTGAGCTTCAAATGAGCATTCTACATAATTATATTTCCTCGAGTGTTCCTTCTAATATTAATTCTGCTTTAAAAAACACACACCAAGTAAGAGTTAATATTATAAACTATAATGTTCTTATAAACATATTTATTATTAGTAATATCATTCCTGGTAAAACTAGAGATCTTGGTTAAATGTTGTGGTAAGATTAATTGAAAGAATAAATTCATTGAACTCATTAAATATATTTGTATAATGCACAAAAAATTCTCAAAAATCAAATCAGTAGTATTATTAAACCGCGATTAGAATGGGATTTGTAAGTACTGTTGACACAACAGTGTATAAGTCAATCTAGCATATATTCATATATTCTTAGTTTACGTGCAGACTTACAGACAATTAATTAATCACTCACCACCTTATAAACAACTCTTTTCCTGGTAAATGTTGTGTCAACAATACTTTCGAATCCCTTTCTGATTCTTTGTTAATACCATCTGAACCAATTCTAGACATCTCCTTTAGTAGTTCATACAACTGAGGTATTTAAGTGTTATGTAGGTAAGTAGACACTAAGGCTGAATTACCTACCTTGAAAAAGGCTCAAACCTTCTTGCTATGCAGATACACAACGGCAGGCGTCGGAGCGCCTACGTTCCAGCATGGGTACTGGACGGCCGCGCCGCCACCAGAGAACAACCGGAGCACCTCACGAGATCGCTCCAAGCGCTCCAACAGGGACTCCAAATCATCTAGGAGTCACCGCTCACATCGACCCAGGTACTTTCAGTCAGGGATCGGATACCGGTTTTTTCTCCATACAAAAGAACCATTCGAATCCTGTTCTTTTTCATTCTTCGGCTTATATATTTTTTGTTAATGGAGTAATTAACTAATATGATGTTAATAGTTACATGAAATGTTGAATACTACATAAAAAGTGTAAAACATTTTAAGATATTGAGCTATTTCGAGGTTTTTCTTAAAAATCGGTTCCGATCCCTGCTTTCAGTTAATCTTGATAATGCCAAATTGATACAAATGTTAATTTAGGAAGGTTTAATTAAATTAATGCTCATTAGCTCATTACCCCATTATTCAAAAAACTTCAGTCCCATTTAGAACCCAAGTTCTATGTTCTAGTTCCAAGAGATCAACTCATCTTGTAGTTCTTTTATTTTTTTGGTCATAACAGTACATTATCTAATGAATGAGTACAACTCCCGAGGTCTTACACTTACATATTGATGGCCAATTGCCAACCCTTTTATATATAGAAGGAATATTCTGTATATGTGTATTAACATGTTGTATCCTCTTTGGGCTTTCTGGCAACCTTCCTATATTGGACAAACATCAATGTGACAGATAAGCCTTGCAACAAATGCCCTTTTATATTTAGATATGAAAAACATCTAAGATTTTTATAACAACTCTTTATCTTAACCTTCTTACCTTTACCCTACCGCAACCCTTTCCGCAATTTAATTTGTAAGGAGTGGTTTCTCCTTTCCGTTTCTAAAGTCTGATAGATTGTAAAAACCGATTCATATGATTCCATTGTCAGATGCATAGCATATGAATATGAGTAAAGCATAAGGAGAACAGAGGATTTTTCATTCTTACAGCAGCTTATAGACACAAACTACTATTTCTTCTGTACTTCACTGCGGTTTTTCTGCTTTCATAAGACATCCATCAATTCAAAGACCAATAAAGGCCTATTGGCCACTTTACATTAGTGGTAAAGGACAGAAAATGCTATAAGGAATTTGGAGGTGGCTTTTATTAATAAACATTTCTATTTTAACAAAAATTGTAATTTAAACTACATTTAGGTATTAAATTAAATTATTAATCAAGTTTTGTTGTTATTATTTGGGCCTCTTGTCCAAGGGATAAAAGCATTACAATATGTTAGAAGAGAACATTTTGCACATTTTAGTTAAGCTTTTACCGTGATAATGATAAAATTGATAAAAGTTTAGATATCACACAAAAATTGCCGTTTTTTGGAATTATAATGGTATAAATCCAAGATTAAACAATACATATTATTGTTTGTCTGAGTGACTTTAATATTTGTTCAGGGAAAAAGTGCCACCAGTGGCAGCTCCTGTGATAGAGCCAGTGATGGTTCCAGCGGTGATGCCGACGCCTACCATCGACGCGGCCAAACGGAGGCAGCTACCTGCGTGGATTAGAGAAGGTTTGTACCCTAGGCACATGAAAATAAATGTAAACATAATATTTGAGGACTTCCTACATGAAACAACCTAGCTTAGTATAGACCCTGCTTGGGTACTTGGTGGTGATATGCATACTTAAGGTTTTCCCCAAACCTATTGACATTTGCGCAAGTCAATATCGCACCGAATCGCCGTTTATTATCCGAAACGTTTCTTTTTGGCTCTTATTGCATAGAGGTTTTTTT
>JALPQI010005874.1:0-57546 GCA_025490895.1 Thaumatotibia leucotreta | reverse complement strand
TGTGCTTACGTTAAATATTTTTAAAAAATTATGGAGTTACGTTAATAATTTAATGAAAATCATTAAAAGTGGATTTCGTAACTTAGTGTAACTCACAAATTGAAACCAAATTGCTTATAAGCCATACATTACAAATGGCGCTTACAGCACTGACATTTATAAAAATATGGTGAGTACATTAGGAAGAACATATTTTGTACTTACAAATTCGTACTTACGTTAAAATATTGCCTATGATTTTATGAAACCTTTACATACGTTAATAAAAAATGTAGAAACCTAATAAAATGGCAAAGTTTTTGTTAACGTAATCGACATTTTTTTCCGAATATGAATATTTTAAATACACCGTTCGAAAGAGCAGGAAATTTGCAGTCGAACTGTATACTTAACTCAATTTCGTCATTTTGGTGGTTACATTAATTCATATTACAATCGACGAAATGTGCGTCATTGTTCGCAACAATATGGATCTGACTCCAAAGTTGATTGAATAATTAATCATTTAATCATTAAAAAAAATTACATAATTTGACAGTGGTAACTATGAAAACCATTATAAATAGTCACCTAAAGCTTCGAAATCTAATTTCAAGAAATTATTCGTTTAATCATTCATTTAATCAACATTGGAGTCATGACCATATTATTGCGAACAATGACGCACATTTGTCCAACCTCGGATAATAACAAGCCACTAAGTATTGTTTGTCCCTTGCGGTCTTATAGACATATTGGTCAGAGTGAAAAGGACAAACAATACTTACGGGCTTGTTAAGTAAGGAGTCGTTTATGAATAAGTGGGTTAGGCTACAATCTGTGCAGGCGATTCAAAGCGCATAGAATAGGCATGATGACTGGCAAGTCAAATCAGCATCTTTTTTCGAACTGTCAAAACGATCACAACTATGGAATTTTATATGAAATGCTCTACGAACAAATAAAATATGGAAGCCGCACGCCATACTAAATTGCTTTTTAAAAACGGTCCTGAATTTTAGTTGACAAATGTCACCCACTATTCACAGCATCACGATATAGAATTTCCATTTCAACCAATAAAAACTTAAACCGCCATTTAAAAATAGTTGTGATTGGTCCATCAAAGTTTTGATTGGCCATTTTCTATAAACATTTGTCAAAGATGTTGCGCCGAAATATGCGCGGTGTTATGAAAAGCGCTATGTCCTGCCCATCTTGGCACAATTGAACAATTGGATTGTGGGGGCATTTTTGAGCTGGCGTTAGACGTCCATGTTATGTATGGTCGCAGGAAATACTCAAATGTGACGTCACGTTTGAGTACTGCCAAATGACCTACTCTTTTAAGTTCTTTTCAATTTATCATAATAGAAGTTCTGTACATCTACATCTTAGTAATAATTTCTTCGTGTATTATGTCGTGCATAAATAATTTATTTTAATTACGAAGCTCTTTATTACAGTCAAGGTCATTAATATATATACACTTCTCCATACTGATCCCTTACAAATGTGTCTATATATTAATGCACTCGACTGTACACTGTTTAATTTCACATTCGCGTAGACTTAGTATACCTACCTAGTTAGGACGCCAACTTATTGTCTATATAAATGAAGTGTGGATGTTACGATGGATGTTCTCTGTATTTTAACGACAAATGGATCTCAATCGAGCAAATGGAGCTCAAGATGGAGCGACGACCTGGTAAAGGTTGCGGGTGTCCAATGGATGCGGACAGCTCACGACCGATCTTTGTGGAACTCTCTGGGGGAGGCCTATGTCCAGCAGTGGACGTCAATTTGCTGATGATGATGATGGATCTCAATCGCGTAAACTTACGTTTAATATTATCCTAACGTTTCGGGCGTGATTAAACCCATTTAAACATGATAATTTGTTTTGTCGTTAAAATATGAGTGATAATCGTGAAAGTGTAAATCAATATATTACCTTCTCCGTGTTTGTCGGCGAATTGAAATGCCTTCACCAATCGCAGGGTTTCATCGACAGAGCGACCTACGGGGAGGTCGTTGATGGACATGTGCCGAAGTATGCCGTTTCTGTCGATCACGAAGAGTCCTGGAAATAGGAATTGACATGTCAGAGGCCTATAAATATTATCAAACGGTTAAACTCACGTGTATGTAGTCACTATGCGCGACAGTATTAGCACTATAAAAATTCTTTCCTGCACACATGCAGAAAACTATCTCTTTCTGTGCATAAGTTTAGCCTTGAAAAGAGCATTTTCTGAGCATATGTATTGTAAAGCAAATTTTTGTGTCCTTATTACCCCTTATGTTAAAGTGACTCAACAACACAACAACGTTTTCAACAAGTGAAACAACGTTTTCGGGCTAGAGCCCTAGCCCGATAACGAAATGAATGAAGATTTATTTATTTAAAAATAAAACAATAAAATATCCTCCTGGCGCCCAGAGACCTATTAAAAGCTCTCCTCAAACAAAAGACATTCTATTTCCTACACTATTAAATCGAAATTCACTGGCAAATTTTATTGTCTCGGCGGTAGGAGGATAATAAGATTAGTGCCTATAGGCGGGGAGCAATATTTATTTTATTTTATTTATTTTTATTTGAAAGGTACAGTAACATATTACAGACACAGAATAAATTGTCATACAATAGTATAGCTCAGTTTAATCGTACACAGTCTGCAACTCAACAAAAACTGTACACGACATTTACAAAGTAACACAACATCAGGGATAGGATATGTTAAAACGCATGGTATCTCTATCGCACCTATGGCCGCCACTCGCAGCTAAAGTGAAATAGATAACTCACCACGCAATGCGAACCCGTCGTCCAATAGAACATCGTAGTCCTCTGACATCTTCTTTTTGTAATCCGCCAGAAGAGGAATGTCTAGTTTTCCCAAACCACCATCCTAAAACAAAACAGTCATTGTTAGGTATAATTTGAAATACATCTTTAAATCAGATAAACCCTACGAACGAATAAAACATGGAAGCCGCACGCCACACTAAATTGCGTTTCAAAAATGGTCCTGAATTTTAATTGATAAGTATCACCCCCTCTTCAATGTATCACGGTAATTAAAAATAACCGCCATTAAAATAGTTGTAATTGGTCCATCAAAGTTTTGATTGGCTATATTCTATAAACATTTGTCAAAGATGTTGCGCCGAAATATGCGCGGTGTTAAGAAAAACGCCATGCCTGCCTTAGCACAACTGAACAATTGTTTTTGGGGTAATTTTTGAGCTGGCGTTAGACGTCCATGTGGTCGTAGGATAAACCTGTGTAAAACCTATATGTATAATATGTATGTGGGTGTATTTAGATTTTACCGTTAGCATAGTCTTTTTGCAACCCCAACTGAGGACTGTATTTTCAAAAGGGCTTATTTTCACTTTGTCAATAGATTATTTCTCTTATGAAAAACATAGAATAAAATAACCCTTTTAGACAGAGTGGAAATAAAAAAGCCCTCTTGAAAAGACACTCTACAACTCTTCCCCTGGATGTAGTAATTCCCATAAAGTTTGAAGTTCGATTTTTGAAGCGAATAACGTTGTAGGCCCGAATTTTTTTTAGTCATATTGTCATAAGTCATAAAAATTAATATTATAAATCGGTGGTCAGTTTTATGTAGGTCATAATTATTGTTAGTCATAAAAGTCGATGCCCATAACTTTTAAAATCCATACAGCATCATTTCCAGAATGTTAAAAGCAATAACCTTCCTTATTATAACTGTTACAACGTCTATACGTATTCGCAAGTTGTAATTATTTGTTGTCCACCACCACTTAATAAATTTAGTAATAAACTTAGTTAGTAAGTAAATAGTAAGAGTATTATTTTAAAAGTCGGTCCTGGCGCTTCGCCGGCCGCTGCCGCGGCACGCTCGCTTCGCTCGCTCGCCTCGCGCACTGTAAGGTCACAGTTAAACCTAACACTCCTCCTCGCTTCGCTCGTCGTCGTACCTACACTGCCCTGCCTTTTTTTTTTTTTTTTTTTTTTTATACCACGTCGGTGGCAAACAAGCATACGGCCCGCCTGATGGAAAGCAGTCACCGTAGCCTAGCCGTAGCGTGCGCGTTGCCGGCCCAATAAGAACTTGTACACTCCTCTTTTGAAGAACCCCATACTGTAGTCCAACGGGAAAACCTCGGCAGGGAGCTCATTCCACAGACGGACCGTCCGCGGGAGGAAGTTCCTCTGAAACCGCCCGGTGCGCGACCATTTAGGTTGCAAGGGGTGAGGATGAGCGCCCAGGCGGTGGCGAGCGGTGCGATGATGAAAAGTGGACGTTGGCATCATGTCGAACAGTTCTTCAGAGCACAACCCATTGTACAGACGATAGAACACACATAAGGAGGCGAAGTCTCTCCTTAGACTTAAGGGTTCAATACCGCCTGTGAGTCTGGGATCGTCGACTATTCGGACAGCTCGTCTCTGAACCGAGTCAAAGGGTGCAAGCTGGTATACAGGTGCTCCTGCCCAGAGGTGACAGCAATACTCCATATGGGGTCTGACTTGCGACTTATATAACAGAAGTCTTTGCCCCGGAGTAAAGTATCCCCTCGCTTTATTGAGCACCCCGAGCTTTTTGGATGTCAGCGTAGCTTTTCCCTCTAGGTGACATCGGAATTGGACGTCGTTGGAAATGTCGACTCCGAGGATCCCAATACTCCCTGACATGGTAAGAGCTGTGTCTTGGAACTTTGGAGCCACAGTAAATGGGGTTTTTTTAGCGGTAAACGCGCAAACTTGTGTCTTTGTGGGGTTGAACCTGACTAGGTTATCCCGACCCCATAACGAGACTCTAGATAAAGTGTTCTCGATGTCAGACACAAGTTTTCCGCGACTTTCCAGTACCACAGAGCGAGGGATATTAGCACGGCCTGTGTAAAAAGTATCCCCAGTACTGTCATCCGCATAGCAATGGAGGTCGCCGATAGACAACATGTCATTGATATGCAGAAGGAACAGCGTTGGGGATAGCACAGAGCCTTGCGGGACGCCAGCGTTTATGTCCATGCTATCAGAGCAGCTACCGTCTACTACGGCACGAATGCGTCTGCCGGACAAAAAGCTAGCAATCCATCTGCATAATCCCTCGGGCAGTCCATAAGATGGCAACTTCGACAAAAGGCCCCTATGCCAGACCCGATCGAACGCCTTCGCTATATCTAGGCTGACTGCCAAAGCCTCGCCTTGACTCTCAATGGCTGATGCCCAGCGGTGAGTGAGGTACACTAGAAGATCACCGGTAGAGCGACCGTGGCGAAAGCCATACTGGCGGTCGCTTATAAGATCGTGTTCTTCTAGGTAACCAAGGAGCTTAGCGTTAACTATACGCTCCATGACCTTAGAGAGAAGGGAGGTGATAGCGATAGGCCTATAATTCGATGGATCCGATCTGTCACCCTTTTTTGGAACAGGGTGCACAAGGGCCGTCTTCCACGAAGATGGAACTTCCCGTTTGATACTGGAAAGAGCGAAGAGACGCGTTAACACAGGACACAACTCAGGAGCACAACGTTTAAGCACCACTGCAGGTATGCCGTCTGGCCCGCTCGACTTGTGAACGTTTAACGACAGCAACTCCCGCCGAACATCTTTCTGGGAGATGCGAATTTCTGGCATGGAGTGTGCGCACCGCGGGATGGTAGGCGGTATAATGCTGCCGTCATCGCTCACAGTCGAGTTCGAGGCAAAAAGAGCACCTAGAAGATCGGCTTTCTCTTTTGCACTATGGACCAGATTACCGTCAGCATTTCGCAGTGGTGGCAGGGACGACCGACAAAAGTTTCCCTCGGCAGCTTTGGCAAGTGACCAGAAGGCCCTACTCCCGGAAGGGTGGCCTGCAAGCTTCTCGCCAAATCTGCCGACAAAATCAAATTTTGCTCTGGCAACAGCTCTTTTGCAGGACCTCGAGGCAGCATTCAGTCTGGGTTTCGCATCAGAGACGTTCGGATCCTTATCAGTTACGGCCTTGGTCCAAGCCCTGTAAGCAGCCTGCTTTTGAACCGCAGCTTCTTTACAGGGCCGGTTAAACCAAGGTCGCTTCTTTGCTCCTGTAGCGATTAGTGAGTTGGGAATGAAACAGTCCATTCCCAGCTGTATCGTCTCGGCGACATTAGTCGCACAGGAGTCGGGATCATCCGATGCGAAACAGAGCTGCCTCCAAGGGTACGAAGCGTAGAATTCACGCAATCCGTCCCAATCTGCTGACCCGTACTGCCAAACGCGACGAGTAGTAGTAGGTCGCGGTGGTTCTCGCTGCGCGCAAGGCGAATTTGTCCGGATAAGGCAGTGATCGGACGAGCCGAGAGGTGCATTTACTGCGATGGTGTATCCGTCCGGATGCGTGGTCAACAGAAGGTCAAGCAAGGAGCTCGTATGGTCCTCGATATCTGGTATTCTCGTGGGAGAACGTACCAGTTGTGAGAGCCCATAGGCCAGAGAAAATTCGTGAGCAGACCTTCCCGCAAAGTCGGTGGACCGGGAGCCCAGCCACTCAACGTGGTGGGCATTAAAGTCCCCCAAAATCACCAGCTCCGCGGATGGGTACTGCTCAAGCACTCTGTCGGATGTCGACTGTATGTGCTCGAAGAGTCGGGTTGTCTCTGTGTTGCCACTGTGAGACCTGTAAAGGCACGCGTAGACTCTGGTGTGGCCGCCGTAGTCCACACGCACCAAAATCACAGTCTGCACAAAACTGACAGGTCCCTGTCTTCAAAGGCAAGAAGACGACGACAGCATACATCCTGCCGGGCGTACATACATACACCGGCGTGTCTCACGAACTTATGTTCGAGTGTATAGCCGGGGTACAATAGGTACGATATATCCGCCGGGCAGGATATTTGCGTCTCCGTGAGGAAAAGTATGGTCGGCTGCGCAGTTTCCAGGTGGCAGTGGACTGCGTTTAGGTTAGAGTGGATACCCCTGATGTTGCAGTAGTCCACTTGTGTGGATGGAGATGCCGCTGATAGTCCAATCTTTTTCTGTTTTCGCGCCATTATAGTGGGTGTACTTAATCCTAAGAAGGGTTCGGAGTGCCGACGACTCAAGGGACAAACAAACGGAACAAATCTGGCAGGGGACAGCGCAGGTAGTGCGGTCTGCAGGCACGGCGTACGGAAGGGCCCCCGGTCCCCCCCTGTGGCAGCGGCCGGGTCCACTCCGGTCTCCTCCTCCGGCACGGCCACTACTCCAGGGATTTTGCGCAGGTTGGCGGTTCAGCCTCCCAGGGCGGAGATTACGTGGTTCCTGGGTTCGGGAACCCTACTGACCTACGGGCGGCCAGCGGTCAGCCGTTTCACCGGGTCTCCCTGATAGCCGCACCTGCATGCCGCGCCAACACAGGCCGAAGCCAGTATTGTCAGTTCCGTAGGTCCCCCCGTCGGCAGCACTCCGCACCCTCGTTGAGCCTGGCTACCTTACTCACCAGCAGGAACACAACACTATGTGTAGGGGATAGTGTTATTTGGCTGCGGTTTTCTGTAAGGCGGAGGTACTTCCCCAGTTGGGCTCTGCTCTAGATAAGAGCGAGATGGCATCCGCTGTGCTGTGCCCTACCACACAAAGCGGGATGTCATTCGCTATGCCCTACCTCAACTAAGCCTTAGAGTCGAGTAGGTAAGGAAGTTTCCTAAGTTGCATCATAGTCCATAAATTTCTTAATTTAAATTAAGGAAAGTTATAAATTTCGTATTTAATATTCAATTTTTTGGATGAAATTCGGTTAGTTATTAAAACAATATGAGTAAGAACCATTAAGTAGTAGGTTTAATTAAATGTATTACTTAAAATATTTCTAAAAAATGATAGATAGACCTTTGAATGTTATAGTCAGCAATTTTATACCTTTTGTAATTAGAGTATGTAATGTTATAGGTTAGTAATGTTAGATCTATCAATCGTTATACTTAACAAAAATTATGACCATTGATGCTTATATCAGTAAATTATATGGATATCAATTTCTGACTAACGAAATTCGGATTAACAAATATATGGGAAAGAAAGGGATCCCGTCTAGTAGTGCACTGTAATAGACTGATGATGTGATTCATCACTTCCATGATTTCAATGAACTTTTATAAACAATCGATTGAAGTTACTAACTAGTTAGTAACTAGTTACTAACTAGTTAGTAACTTCGATAGATGGCAGCACGAGATCTCTAACTATTCTAGAAAGCTGAAAAGTATTCGGATAGGAGGTGCATGCATGTATTGCTTGCCCTTAGAGTATGGTCAAAGGCGCCTAGCCTTGTAAGGGATTGCATATACCCGAGAAAATTGACTGATGGTTGCTAAAACCTAGTGGCCGAGAGGTGCAGGCATCAGCCGCCAAAGTTGAGCACGTGAGTTCGATTCCCACCTCGGATGTTGGTGATCTTGTTCATTGGTATGTGACATCCAATATTTATTATTTATAAACAATCTCATCATCATCATCATCATCATCATTTCAGCCATTTATCGCCCACTGCTGAGCATAGGCCTCTCTTCTAGTACGCCACTCATCTCGGTCCTGAGCCAGTCTAACCCAGAAGTGTCCCGCAATCTTACGAATGTCGTCGACCCAACGAGCTAACGGACGCCCAGGAGCTCTTTCATCCGAAATAGGCCACCAATCCGTGAGAACTTTAGTCCACCTGCCATCACTCTGCTTGGCAACATGTCCTGCCCAGTTCCATTTGAGTTTAGTAACGGTATCTCCTACATCTCGTACCTTGGTGCGACTTCTGATTTCGACGTTTCTAACTCGGTCTTGTAGTTTAATACCGAGCATGGCTCGCTCCATGGCTCTCTGCGCTACTCGTATTTTATGCACAGCCTCCTTTGTCAGCGTCCATGTCTCGGCTCCATATGTCATGGTAGGCAGGACACATTGATTAAAAAGGCGAGTCTTCAAGCACTGTGGAATATTAACGGCTTTAAGGACATCCGCTAGTTTTCCGAATGCCGCCCACCCCAACTGTATCCTCCTGGCGATCTCTCTTTGTTGGTGATTTTTGTCAAAAGATAGAATATGTCCAAGATATACGTACCGATCGACCACCTCTAGCAATTCGTTTCCAATCTTTATGATTGGATTCGAACCGCCGAGGATGTTGATCATAACTTTAGTCTTGGACATATTCATCTTAAGACCCACCTTTAATGAAGCAAGGTTAAGGTTGTGAATCATGCTTTGGAGATCGTCCAGAGACTCGGCAAACAAAACGATGTCGTCGGCGAACCTTAAGTGCGACAAAAAGACACCTTGAATGTTAATACCAGTTGTGTCCCATGCAAGCGTTTTTATGACGTCTTCTAATGCCGCCGTAAAAAGCTTGGGTGAAATGGTATCCCCTTGCCGCACTCCCCTTTTAATATAAATCGGGTTACTTGTTCTGTGTAGCCGAACTCGCATTGTTGCCGACCCGTATAACTCCCGAAGCAACTCAACGTAGCGCGCGTCAACAGAACAGCGATGAAGAGAGTCAAACACGGCCCAGTGTTCGATACTGTCGAAGGCCTTCTCATAGTCGACAAAGGCCATACACAAGGGCCGGTTGTATTCGCGACATTTCTCCATCAACTGTTTCACGGCATGAAGGTGGTCTATGGTTGAGAATCCACTTCGGAAGCCCGCCTGTTCGGGAGGTTGACACGCATCCAGATTACGGGTGATGCGATTGCACAGAACTTTGGCGAAAAGTTTATATGTGTGCGAAAGAAGGCTTATGGGGCGATAGTTACCGAGGCTGGAAATGTCTCCTTTCTTGTGAATTAATGTGACGATGGCAGTTTTCCACGATTCTGGTGTTCGAATTTTATGTACGACTTGGTTAAAGAGAGTTGCAAGAGTTTTAAGAACAGGCTCGCCACCAGCGCGCAGTAAATCGGCTGTTATGCCATCTTCACCAGGAGATTTGTCGGCTTTCATATGGTGCAAAGCTTTTTTAATTTCGCTAACCATTATTGGTGGAATGCTCTCGTAATCACTGTACGGTACAGGTGGTGCTCGCGTATCGGTGGTAGGTTGCGTTAGCTGTTGTGCATGCGAGGAATATAAGTTTCCGTAGAAGTTTTCGACAACGTCAACAATTTTGTCGCGATCTGTGACTAAGTTGTTGTCGTTGTCTTTCAATTTCACTATTTCCTTAACACCAGTCTTCAATTTCCGTCTGAACACTTTGGGACCTCTGTATTTTTCTATTGTATTGATTATAACCTTGGTATTGTGTTTCCTTAAATCTTTTCTAATAAATTTACTTATTGTTTTATTTAATCTTTCAATTTCTCTTTGATCTGCTGTTGTGTTATGTTTCATTTCTCTTCTCTTTTGCAGTAAAATTAAAGTTTCTGGTGATAGCCTATCTTTTTTCTTTTGTCGCTTGCCGAGGTGTTTTTTCGCCGTCCCTGCTAATGTATCACTGAGCAACTTATCTATGTCATCAACATCGAGGTTCTGCTCCTCAAGTACTTCAAACTGGTTCCGAAGGTCTACACGAAATGTTTCCTGAAGCAAAGAAGTATCCTCCTTGTTGTACCTGGTGTGAGAAGCTATCAATTTTGCCCTCTCTTTTTTCAGATTAAACCTCAATGTCGCCCTTACTAGTCGGTGGTCGCTTCCGGTCTTGAAGTTATTAAGAACAGTTACGTCTGTAACTACATTTTTATGAGAGCTTACGATGTAGTCAACTTCGTTCTTTATTTTACCGCTGGGACTAGCCCAGGTCCACTTTCTTGAAGCACGCTTTTGGAAGAATGTGTTCATGGCGTATAGATGTTTTAGCTCTAGAAAGTTCACCAGAGTCTGACCTCGGTTATTACGTGTGCCCAGTCCAAATTCACCAACAGAATGTTCGTTTGACAGCCGTGGCCCAACCTTGGCATTAAAATCACCAATTATAGTGCAGTACTGACAAGGATATTCATCAAGGGCTTTCTCTACGTCGTCATAGAAGGCTTCTACTTCTTCCTCGCTACGGGTCGAGGTTGGGGCATATACCTGAATTATTTTGATCGAGTAACGTTCATTCAATTTTAACACAAACAATAATAAACAATCTATTATTATTGAAATATGAAAATTACCTTCCTGGCCGTATTGATCCACGCAAGATGGCTGAACTCAGAGTCTGTGGACACCCCAAGAACCTGGCAGTCAATGTTGGCGAAGTCTTTTGATCGTTCACTAAACGCAATCAGCTCAGTGGGGCAGACGAATGTGCTGAAAAAAAATGTTGGTTTAGTGATAAATATTATAAAAACAATGAACTTTGCATTAAGTAAAATATTGTTTTTTCAACATTTTCGTCTTCAGAACTCTTCGATTTGCTTTGATTGTTCGAAGACAAAATTAATGCTTTGCAAAAAAAGATCTCAAAGAACAATTAAAAAAAGGCAATTGGGTAGACCAACTATTTCTTATTTTTATTCTGCTGAGAAAAGAAGTTTGCTAGAAGAAATTATCCATTCTACTAACATGATTTGCGGTATTGTACATTTGAAACTATTTATCATAAAGAAACATAGTTTTTGAAATGGTCATCTAAATTTAAGAATTATTATTATTGTTCCAAGTTCGATTTTTGTATGTAAAACATGAGTGAGTGCTTCAAACAAGGCTTAAAGCCAAGACCGTAAAAAAGTAAATCCATATTGAATTGAATTTATACATATTGTATAAGTAAACTTGCTAAAATAAATTGTAAAGTGATATTATTTTATAGAAAAGTCAAATAGAGCAGACACAAATTGTAAATAGGAACTTTATACTGAGTCTACAATGTATTTATCAATGTAGCTATTCTTATCTTCTAGATAACTCACAAGTCCAACGGGTAGAACAGTAAGACAACATATTTCCCGCTAAAGTCAGATAGTTTCAGGTTATTGAACTCTCCGTTGACTACTGCCGTGGCAGCAAAGTCTGGCGCAGGCTTCTGTACCTTTGGAGCGAAGGCAGCACTCGCTGGAAGGGAATTGTTATAGGTAAAAAATTTCCCAGGAAGTTTGTATGGAAGTTTCCTTTTTTGTTACCAGATACCAATACATTTTCGGTAACAAAAAAGGAATGTATCATACAAATATTTTAGGTCATTTTGGGAAATGTGGTGGATCTTGCTCAGCATCATTGACTCTACCAGCCTACCAATTTTTATCAAAATCTAATATGTGATCCAAATTTACAAACTTTTTGAGAAATGCTACATACTGGGTCGCATTTTATAAAGTTACAATTTACAATTTCGCTGTTTACCTCTCTAACGCACGCACACATTGGCTAGAAAGAGACGCAAGCAGCGAAATTGTAACTTTATAAAATGCGATCCTGGTTCCTGTTTGTGCTGTCATATTGGGGTGGTTTTGGCAATGTAGGATGTGTCACTGTTATTTGATAGAGAGAAATTGACTGTTGTTAAATATAATTATCTTTATTTATTTTTAAATAGTGGTGAAGTTATCAAAGTCTCAATAACCAAGCATTACCAATAATAATTAGGTTTTGAGAAATTGTACCTTTACCTACTGACTATGATTTCTTGTTACAATAAAAACCTATAATCTTATTAGAAGAACAAAATGTAAAGACAAGTCTTGCCTTAGGGCGGACACGAACAAGCTTTCAAATGCTTATTGTATTTGATGATTTAATCTGCCGAATTCTATGAAATGTGTAGTATGATGCCCTATTTAATTTTGCAGCAATATAGAACAAACTCAATTAACACTTGGAGGTTATGCAACAAAACGAATTTCCTAATTCACGTGTTAACATCATTTTAAGCACTTACTTGTGGACATGTTAACTTTCTTGACTGTAGAAAGTGCTGGTAAAAGCACCTGAAACCAGAGAAATGGGAACTTAATCATTCATGTTATGTTACAAAGTTTATAGACAAATAAAAGTTTATTTGCAATAATTAGAAATAGTCACATAACATACCCTTTTTCCGAACTGTTTGACTAAGAAAGACATGATTCAATATCTTTTTCACAAATAAAATTGTAATTTCTACGGTGGTTTCCGGCGTTTCTCTCGGAAAATTGCCAGTCAGTTTCACTCTAATCACTCTAGAGTGTCCTGTCCGAATGACATAAGCAGGGCTACCAGTCACAATTTTCAAAGTATACGAAACAAGACAATGAAATTATACAAAATCCAATAAAATTATACAAAATAAAAGTTTGTCCTTGGAGTGACAGAGATAGTAGTACGAAATTTATCATTTTCTCTTTATGTATCCGATTATACAAGCCAATTCAGTATACATAGAGCAACCAAATTATACAAAAATTGTATCCAATTATACAATCTGGCAGCCCTGGACATAAGTTACACTGACATGACAGTAGCTTTTAAAATGACATTGACATAATTCTGGGTTGCTAGTAAGAAACATATAAAAACCCCACTTGATTACACTGTTAAATAATTTTAACAATTAAAAATTTATCTTAATTTCATTTCGTTGCTATTAATTGTAGTTGCGTTACTATAATACTGCCATGCTAACTAAAAAGGACGCATCTCCCATAGAACTACTATAAGAGATGCGTCTTTTTTACTTAGCCCGTGCTAAGTACAGAATAGTGCAGAATACTATTAATGTGTAAAAAGGTGGAAAATTCAAAAAATGTTGGCGTGAACATTTCGCTTCTCAGGGAAAATTTTAATTTGCTGTCGTTTTTTACTACTAGAGATTGTTGGACAGAACATAATTATATAATCTTTTGAAGCTTGTAACAAAAGCCTCAGGTTGCCTACCGCCAGCCACTATCGACAAGTTCCTTCTCTCTCGCACTCTTAAATGCGTACCTACGTAAGTGTGACAGAGAGGCAACCACTTGATCGTGGTTGGCAGTTAGGCCCTCCAAATGTAGCGCGGGAGCATTCCATGAAAACATCTACTTTTTGTCGCTTACTACTCACTATGGTAGCTACCCTAATAAGATATGCTAGCTGTTAGGAAACACTGTCAATCTTAAAGCCTTGATAATATATGTTATGCCGTAACTCAGCTTACTAATTTAATTTTTCAAAAGTATTGAAAAGACAGTGTCGCTTACGACATGTTTTCATGGAATGCTCCAGCTCGGCAATCGGCATGAATTGGATAATTTGAATTTCGCACCTAAGGGCTCATGCATAAATCATGCGAGGTTTTTTCGGCTACTTTTTGCCCTCCCTCCCTCCTACCTGGTGATGTTTGGTGAGTTTCTTGGCAAAAGCAGTCTCACGTGTATTTTTCTCATTCAACTTTTAACGTTCGCTTCGCTCGCCGCAAAATTCACAATATTTCCTACCAAGAAAGTCATCGTAGAAAAATACACGTGAGATCTTCTTGTACCCCCCTTCCCCTAACGTGATCTTTCATGATTTTTTCTTGGACCCCCTCCCCCTCGCATGATTTATGCACAAGTCCTAAGATTTCATAAGCACTTTATTTCACTATTAGTGTTATGATCTTATGATATCATCGAACGGTATAAATATTTGATTTCAGTTCAGTATAGATTGTGCTTTTTTTACACGCTAGCTAGTGGGAGAAGTGGTTCATTTATGTCAGGTCGAAAACTTCTGAGGGCCTATTGAAAAACGATTCACGTGCGAATTGCGAAAAGGAAATTCGTAACTCATGTCGAACTCTCTTCGTTCGTGTTTTTTTTTATCGTTAATTTATCGCCACTCTTTTCCAGTTGCGTTCGCGCCACCATCGTAGATAGTTGCGTCCTACAACTCATAAGCTAAAAACCAGTGTCATAGACCCCTATTTGCATAACGTGTCGGTGTAGCGAAGTGTCTCGTACGCCTGGTTATTGATAAGGAGTGAGCAGAATTGTTTTCGATTTTTCGACCGGATTACCTTATTTGTAATTTGTAATGGAGTGTGCCAAATGTACTGAACATGTTACTGATGGTGTTTTTTGCAATGCTTGCAAAATGCATTTGCATTTTGTTTGCTCTGGTCTGGCAGAAACAACATACAGGAAAATGACCAGTGAGAAACGGGCAGCCTGGCGCTGTCCTGTGTGCAGGGTGTCTCCTCAAGCTTCTCAACCTTCTCAGGAGGCTTCATTGGCGGATCTGTTCGCTGAGATTAAATAATCCAGAATATCCATTGAGAACAAGATCGATAGTGTTCAGCAACAGGTAACTGATTTAAATAATAAATGGAGCCTCTTTGAATCGCGCCTGGATACTTTGGAGCAGAGAATTACTTGCACAGAGGGCAATTTGGAAACATTTGCTACTTTACCGCCGCAATTGAAACAACTACAAGACCAGGTTAGTTCTCTCATAAAGGAAAACAATGACCGTGACCAGTTCGGGAGGCAAAATAATGTCGAGATCGCTGGCGTTCCGAGTCGTTCGGGCGAGAATTTGCGCACCGTGCTCAACAATTTATGCATCAAAGTCGGATTCGTCCTTGACCCGTCGGACATTGACTGTATCCATAGAATTCGCGTGTTTTCTACTGAGGCAAAACAGCAGGATCTTCGCCCGCCCTCTATTATCGTCCGCTTCACCCGGCGCGCGCGCAGAGACGAGTTGCTGGCGGCGGCCCGCCAGCGCCGCGGCCTCACCACGGCCGACGCCGGCCTCGATGGACCAGCGACCAATATTTATCTAAATGAGCACCTAACACCCGCGAACAAGATGCTGCTGAAGCGAGCCCGCCAAATCAAAAATGAACTTCACTATGCTTATGTTTGGGTGAAAGACGGCAAAATCCTTATGCGCAAAAATGATACCTCGAAGATTTTACGCATCGTCACCGATTCCGACCTGTTAAAACTTAAGTGACTATTTTGTAACTTTAATTTTGATCACTATCTCGGTATTCTCGGTCTCGGTATACATTGGTGTATTTTGGAAGTAAGATGTTGGATATTTTATTTCATTCCCATAGCCTATCTATACTGTCGAACTGTTAATTTAATGTTCAATATATTAATCAGTATCGCATTTCTTTATTTTATGTATGATTTGAGTTTTTCTGTTACGCAAGTTTTTTTTGGGCGAACTTTGAGCCATTTTATAAACTTTTTAAGTATATTTAATTTTAACTATGAATAATCTTAACATTTACTATCAGAACGTGAGAGGACTTAGAACAAAGTCTCATTCTTTTTTAGCAAATGTACTTTTGTCTAACTATGATATCATATGCTTGACCGAAACATGGCTCACGGATGATTTTAACGATGCGGAATTTTTCTATCATAATTATGTTGTTTATCGTCGGGATCGTCCTGCTTCGACGGCGGGGCGCGGCGGCGGCGTGCTGATAGCGGTGCGATGCGGCCTGCGCGCGCGCCGCGTTGATGACTGCAGTGCGCCGCTTGCCGAGGAGGTGTGGGTATCCCTACCCCTAGCCGCTGCCGACGGCTCGTCCGCTGCCGTGCCGGGCCGTGCGACCTGTTTACGCATTGTTTGTGCATATTTCCCGCATGGTCGAAATCACGCCGATGGCTTACAATTATTTTATAATCATGTCAACGATCTTATATGTTGGCACCCCAGTGATACGTTTTTGTTACTAGGTGATTTTAATATTTCCCATGCGTTTTGGAGTCTCAATAATTTTTCAAATCTAACCCTTAATCACAATAATAATCCCTTGTCGATAGCATTATCAGACTTTCTCTCTCTCTCTGGTCTCCAACAATATAATGGATGTGTAAATGCTCACAATCGTATTTTAGATCTTGTTATGAGTAATGTTAGGTGTGAAGTTTCAGTCTGCTCGACTCCCCTCACTCAGGAAGATTTACATCATAAAGCCTTGGTTATTTTTTTTCCGTCGTCACTAATGAGATCTTTAAATGCTACAGATCACTATAAATATCTGTATCATGCAGCCAACTTCGACGAGATTAAGCAAGGTCTGTCACGTATTGACTGGTCAGTAATCGATGGTATGGATACAGAAGGTGCTACAAATTATTTTTATTCCATTTTAAATTCGTTAATCACTGCCTTTGTCCCCAGGAGCAAGGTTTATTCAACTTCCAAATATCCACCTTGGTATAACAGACCATTAATTAAGATTATAAAAAATAAATTAAAAGTTCATGCTAAGTGGAAAAAATATAATAATGCAATTGATTATGAAGAATTTAAATTATTAAGAAAAAGAGAGAAGAGGCTTAATAAGGAATGTTATACCAAATATATAACTCTTAGTGAAAAGAAAATCACATTCTCGCCGAAATATTTTTGGAGTTTCATAAAATCAAAGTTTTCTTCAAATGACATACCCTCTTATATGTATTTTAACAACAATTTGTCCTCTGATGGCGATGTAATTTGTGACCTTTTCAATCATTATTTTAGCTCCGTTTTTGTCTCTGGTAGTAATCAATCACAATCTGCTTCTCCTCAGTCTTCGTCCCCCCCTATAGATGTTTCAACTATTAACATTACAAACGATTTAGTATTCAGACATTTGAAATGCACGTGTGTTAATAAAGGCGCGGGCTTTGACAACATTCACCCATTCTTAATTTCTAAACTTTACGCAGAGCTGTCGGTACCTCTGACTAAGCTTTTCAAAAAGTCTCTAAGTGAAGGAGTTGTACCTAGCATCTGGAAGCGAGCAATTATCACACCGATCCACAAGGGCGGTGATAAGCATAACGTCAAGCTTTACCGACCCATTTCTAAACTCTGTATTTTTGCCAAGATTTTTGAAAAAATTGTGACTAACGAACTAACTGCTTTGGTTTCTCGCCATATATCTTTGAGTCAACATGGTTTCTTCCGAGGTAGAAGTGTTGACACTAACCTAATCACTTATACTGACTTTATAATCAATGCTTTGGATGCTGGTTTTCAGGTTGACGCCGTGTATACCGATTTCTCCAAATGCTTCGATAAAATAGATCATTATATTTTACTCCAGAAGCTGGAAGGAATGGGTATACACGGTGACCTCCTTAGATGGTTAAAGTCTTACATTAGCAATAGAAGTCAGGCGGTTGCGCTTAAGGGCTATAGGTCGAAGTTTTTACCCATTCCATCGGGAGTACCCCAGGGTTCCCATCTTGGGCCTTTTCTTTTTACCCTATATGTTAATGATATTGACACCTCTTTCCAATATTCTTCACATATACTTTATGCAGATGACATGAAAATATATAAAATAATTAGGGACTATGAAGATTGTGTAGCATTACAATCAGACTTATCTCGATTTGAGGACTACTGTCGATGCAATCTTCTTATGTTAAATATTGACAAATGTTATACAATAACTTTTTCCCGTAAACAGGCTCCTATCAATTACGATTATAAATTAGCAGGTAATTGCGTCTCACGAGTGTCATCAATTCGAGATCTAGGTGTTACGCTTGACTCTAAACTCACTTTTAATGAACACGTCGATAATATTATAGCAAAAGCATACAAAAAATTAGGAATGATTCTTCGGCTAAGTAGACCATTTAAAAGTATTTTTACATTAAAAGTCCTGTATTACTCTTATGTACGGAGTATATTGGAGTTTGGTAGTGTTGTGTGGAGCCCGCATTTTGAAATTCATAAGTCTCGACTTGAGAGAATTCAAAAAATTTTCTGTAGGTCTCTTGACTACAGAACTGGTTGCTATGGTATTGATTACCTCGCGTCTGCAGCCAAACATAGCCTTCCTACCTTGGAAAATAGAAGATCTTATCTTGATGCCTTATTTTTGTTCAAAATTGTTAGAAATCATATCGATTCAAATGTATTATTAGACAAAATATCATTCAAAATTCCCCGTGTCCACTCACGTTCAAAACCCACATTCTCCTTTTCAACCTGTGGTTCAAAGTATGCCAAAAATTCTTTTTTCAGGCGCTCTTGTAGTATGTACAATAAGTCACTTAACTCAATTGATATTTTTGCTCATAGTTTGTCCGTCTTCAAAAATAAGATTCAACATATTTTGTTCTCTTATGATACTGAAGCTATTAGTTAGAAAATCAGAAATACATTGTTTTTGCAATAACTAATGATTTGGTTCTGGCAATTTGTATACTTATACTTCTTTGTTATTTGTAACCAGTAAGTAGTACGCAATTAAAATACCTACTTGTATTTGTTATTAGTATAGGAAACTTTAGGCCTTTCTGTAATAACATTTTTGTAGTATTTTATGTAAATGGCTGTTTGTTTTTCTGAATAAATAAAAAAAAAAAAAAAAAAATAGTTTTCGCCCTAGTATCGTAATGCATTATTTTATTAACACGTAAATAGTTACTTTTGACCTGATGCCTAGGTAATCCCATAAAAGGGGAATTTTCGTTTACTATGGCAACATAAATAAACCTAAAACTGTTCCAGATAATGCATTAAACGAGTGAATTGAATTTAACAGTAATGAATGATTATGATCGAGATAGTCCCGTTTCATCGTTTTTTGTCAAAAGCAGCGGCCCTACCGCGAAAAACGAAATACGTAAATTTCGAGGATTTTGTCTCTCTCACTCAAACTCGTTTGACAGGCAGTTGACAGGGAAAAATCCTTGAATTTTACGAATATCGATTTTCGCGCTAGTAGGCCAGAAAGGGGAAAATCACTACTTACTAGAAAAACTTTTGACAACATAATATATTGCAAATTAAAAACGCGCAATTTTGAAAGTTGTATAATTACGCGGAGTGTTAATAGAAAATATGAATGATGAGCTTATTATTAAAAACTGGGTTGCTAGAGTCTGGCTAACGAAATATTGCCCCAACTTTTGCCCGAAAATTCAAAAAATCTAGGGCTGGTCACACATCCAGCCTTAGATTTTTTGAATTTCCCGCCAAAAGTTGGGGTAATATTTCATTAGCCAGACTCTAAAGAGTTCTCGTTCAATTCTATAGATTTTGAATGATTTTAATGAAAACGAACATTAAATCTGAAAAAAATGCAAATCCCGTATGAATAGAGTTCTTAAGAAATTGTCTAGCATACACAAAGTCAGCGTCAAATACTTTGTTTTTTTTGGGCTCTTGCACCAGTTGCACCCCCCCCTTGACCTGGACTTAGGTATGCCTATGTGCAGTTTTAAGTATAATATCATAGGGCAATGCCTCCTCCTCAACGAAGTCCTGGATCCGCGCCTCTGGATTACTGGTCCAACGTGCTTCCAATTACACCGGGCCACCATGCTTATTTTGTATGCATGGGGGTCACGTAGTACTGTCTTCAACTGCACATTATGTACTATGCAGCATTTCACAAGATATTTATGTAGGTACGTAACAAAATCGCTGTTCATTTTGTTCAACAGCAGAAGATCATAATTATTATAATTCATGTTGTCCTAGGTTCTTCTATTATGGGGGGATCATGCGTAAATGCATTCTTCCACTCCGTCAAAAAAAAAAGGTTCTTCTATTATAGATACCTACATGTACTCGGTTAGGTATACGGCTAGAAATCTGCATTGTAACTGCAGCACTCGCCGAGACTCGTGGTGAACCTAATTTGCCGCGGCAGAGTTTTGACGGTTATTTCATTAAACTTTCCGCTTAGACCCTTTCACCACTTTCCGCCAATCGTGTTGCTGCAGTTGGGTTAAGTTACAGACTTTTGGATATTTTCAACTACCTACACAAGAAACCTAGAGAAGGTCGCAAATTACAATTAATCATCGCGAATGAAATGCCCTACTCTTGGTTTCTTCACAGAGCATATACGTATAGTATATCTCTGGTTTCTTTAAAGTCCTTGTGGATTATTAGTTCCGTTACCCTAATACTCTACCATTGGCGTTTTGTACCTTATTTAAAATTAACACCTTTAATTTTTTTATACCTATTTAGAGTAACTTGATAAGTAACCCCGTCTTAGATTCACTGATCATCAGCCTATTTCAGTTCACTACTGGACTTAGGCCTCTCCTATTGCTTATGCATATTAGATGCATTAAGAGATAATACCCCTAATGCATCTATCAACGAATGGTCACTTCATTCACTTAGTCGACCGTTATGACACCCACGGGAAGAGTTGGGGTGGTGACAAAATGTATTCTTACTGCCACAAATCATGTCGTCGTTTTACATGCTACATTTTTTCACTTGTACCACCATCTAAAAGCCTAACCCAAAAACTATGCCCAGAAAAGTAGTAAACAGCATAATGAAGTGTGAGCTAAAACTGTAATAGGCCTCCAACTTATTGAAAAAGTTCCGTTATTCGGATTAAATAGGTAGGTTTCCTTGCTAAAAGAAAAGATGGGTGCTAGAACGGAAATAGCTTAGGGAAGTAACTTTTTGTAGTTATTTTGTTTTCCAAAGACACGTATTATAAGTTTGGCTTTACTTCTATCTTCACGTTTTCATTAGGGTAGGTATACATATGGGCCCTGTGGTGTCGCTGCAGTTAGAATACATTTGTCACCACCAGTTCTTTCCGTGGGTGTCGTAACAGTCGACCAAGGGACTGAAGTGTCAATGAATATTAATTTATAGAAGATTGATGATGGACAGCATGGTGGACAAACGACTGCGATCGCAAACCCGCTTGCCCAGCGTTGAGTTATAGCCATGTACCTCCTAATGCGTCGATATGCATAGTTAGTAGGAGAAGCTTACGTCCATAAATTCAGTGGACTGAGAGAGGCTGATGACCTGACATGAAGTAAACAGTAAATCCCTTTTACGAAAAATGGTTATGTAAGATATCGAAGAATTGATTGAATTACCTATATTTATAAACAAATATCCTATTGAAAAGAACTTAAAAGAGTAGGTCATTTGGCAGTCCTCAAACGTGACGTCACCATTGAGTATTTTATATAAAATTCCATAGTGGTGATTGTTTTGACAGTTCGAAAAAGATGCTGATTTGACTTGCCAGTCAAACTTGTTTCGAGAAAACGGGAAACATACCAAAATATGCTTGTAATTTCAGGATGTATTTATAAAGTCAGTAAAATAAGCTACAAACAATAATTTATTAAGAGAACTCGAGAAAATTACGTTCATTTTGATACACTTACATGATTGCTTATGTGTACGCTATTTTATCGTAAGTATTTGTTTCTGATTTCGCTTCGCGTCTATTTAGTGGCAAGATTGCGAGCGAGCCTAAACAACTTTGGCGTAATACCTCGAAACCTATTCCGACGGAGTGCGTTTCCATTATATTCATATTATTATCCACTCACTTGCTTTGATTTTTGCGATAGACTCTATATCTATGTAAAATAAGAGTGATGACATGTAACAAAAGCTACATGAACTGCGACCATATATAACGTGGACGTCTAATGCCAGCTCAAAAATGCCCCCAGAAACAATTGTTTAATTGTGCCAAGATGGGCAGGACATAGCGCTTTTCTTAACACCGTGCATATAACAGCGCAACATCTATGACGAATGTTTATAGAATATAGTCAATCAGAAATTTGATGGACCAATGAAACTATTTTTAAATGGCGGTTTAAGTTTGAGATATTTATGAAGAGTAATTTTTGGCCTGAAGGAGTATCTTATCGCCGTTTTATAAGTCTCATAAATAAAACAGACACCAAAGGACCGTTAAACAATAATGGATAAAACTCTGAAAATAATTACATTTAATTGTAAAAACATAAAGAGATCTACCGAGTGTGTACGAAAACTGTGCAAGTCAGCTGATATTGTAGCCCTCCAGGAGACTTGGCTCCTTAGCCATGACTTACCATTCTTGGACAGCATTGACGACAATTTCGGGTTTACTGGTAAATCTGCAGTAGATTCTTCGGCAGGCCTGTTGCGGGGCAGGCCACACGGTGGAGTTGCCCTACTATGGAGGAAGGATTTATTTCCGATAGTTTTAGTAGTACAGTGTAAGAGCGTACGTTTAGCGGCGATCAAAATTGTGGTACACAATCGCTCGCTACTTGTCTTTTCCATTTACATGCCCACAGATACAAATGAAAATCTCATTGAATTCACGGAATGCCTGAGTGAGATCAGTGCAATCGTTGACAGCCAGGATATTCAATGTGTATTCATGTTAGGCGACTACAATGCACATCCAGGTGAGCAATTTTCATATGAACTTGATAATTTCTGTGAAGATCAGTCATGGACATGCATAGACATGGATATTTTACCGGCGGACACTTTCACATTCGTAAGCGAAGCACACGGTAGTCGGCGATGGCTTGACCACTGCGTTGTTACTAATGCGGCTAAGACAACAGTTTCGAATGTATCAGTATTACAAGATATCTATTGGTCTGACCATTATCCAGTCTTATTAGAATGTAACATCAATTCACTGGTATCTCAAGACCCAATGTGTGCCAATATGACACGTAATAAAATAAGATGGGGCGAACGCGATCCTGGTCAGATTGATAGATACCGCGACCATTGTAATAGTAAGTTAAAGAAAATAGATTTTAATTTAGATTTCTGCAACTGTGCGAATAAAATATGTTCAGATACAAGTCATCGGCTACTATTGAATGACATGTATAAGGAAATTATTAATACACTCTCAAAAAGTGCCGACCTGACATATACGAGTACTAGTAAGCACAGTGGCAGAACCAAACATGTACCAGGCTGGAACAAGCACGTGAGGGACGCCCACAGGGAGGCGCGGCTATGGTTCAAGGCCTGGTTATCACATGGTAGGCCGAAAGCTGGTGTGTACTATCACAATATGTAATTCCAGAAAAATATTTAAATCAAGGCTTAAATGGTGCCAGAACAATGCGGAACAAATAAAAATGGACATAATCGCACAGCATCATTCGAATAAAAAGTTTGTTAAATTCTGGAAGAACACCAAAAAGCTGGACCATAGACCTAGTCTCCCGGCCAGTGTGGAGGGAGTGCATGTGCCTGTTGATATTGCTAACCTGTTCCGGAGACACTTTAGACTAGAATCTCCACTAGGGTCAGCGTCGCAGGTTTTCGGTGCTGGATCGGATGTCTCGCCGATATGTAACATTATCTTTACGGCTAAAGATGTATCGAATGTTATCAAAGGCATGGATGGCGGAAAATCACCAGGACATGACGATCTCAGCGTCGAACACTTGAAGTACGCTGGTGACCACCTGCCTAGATGTTTGGCGATGTTTTATTCCCTGTGTTTGAGTCACTCTTATTTGCCCGACGACCTAATGCATACCATTGTAGTACCGATAGTCAAGGATAGAACTGGGGATTCATCTAGCTTATCCAACTACAGACCTATATCGCTGGCATCTGTTATAGCTAAGGTACTGGACGGTCTGCTTGATAGGCAAATAGAAAAGCACTCATCCCTCAACGATGCGCAATTTGGGTTTAGGCCAGGTTTGTCCACGGAAAGTGCTATTCTTTGCCTCAAGCAGACTGTACAGTACTATACGACCAGAAAAACACCCGTATTTGCAGCATTTTTAGATTTATCAAAAGCTTTTGATCTGGTATCGTATAATCTGTTGTGGGATAAACTAAAGAGAGATACGACTCTGCCATCTGAGATAATAGCGATATTGGAATACTGGTATAGCAACCAGAAAAACCAGGTCAGATGGGGGGGGGGACGTTCTCCGAGGAGTACAGGTTGCAATGCGGTGTAAGGCAGGGAGGCCTAACCTCCCCCAGACTGTTCACTATTTTCATAAATAGTCTGATCGAAGAGCTTAGCAGCACTAAGATCGGATGTCATATAGGTGGAGTATGCATAAATAATTTGAACTACGCTGATGATATGGTGCTGCTAAGCCCTTCAATTAGAGCATTACAGAGACTTATATTTATATGTCAAAAATACGCTGAGAATCATGGGCTTAAATATAATGTTAAAAAGAGTGAGGTAATGGTTTTTAAACCAAAATCCAAGACCTACATCGATCTGCCTGACATATCATTATATAACACACCTCTACCCAGAGTAGAAAAATTTAAATATTTAGGACATTGGGTGACGGAAGACCTCAGCGATAATATTGACATAGAAAGAGAGCGTAGGGCGCTGGCCGTTCGTTGCAATATGCTATGCCGCAGGTTTGCTCGTTGTACAGTTCCAGTAAAGGTAACGTTATTCAAAGCATGCTGCCAAACTTTTTACACTTGCAGCCTGTGGGGTAGCTTTACGCAGCGAGCGTACAGCGACCTACGAGTACAATATAATAATGCCTACAGGATGTTGATGGGTCTGCCTCGCTACTGCAGCGCCTCGGGAATGTTTGCGGAGGCGCAAGTAGATGGGTTCGACGCAATCATGAGCAAGCGATGTGCCTCCTTATTAAACCGTTGGCGAGGCAGTTCCAACAGCATCCTGAAGGCGTTAGTAGATAGGTGGGACTCTCCTCTACTGCAGAGATGGACTAAGCTCCACACTTCTTAGATATAATATTATTTTATTAATTAGTATTATTTATTTTTAAATATGTAGTAGTTAGTTATATGGACTACGTCCGAAATAAAAGTTGTTATTATTATTATTATTTGTATCTCTCTTTGATCACGGGCCTATAAATCCCGGTCTTTTGATAGGCTTGCGCGGGGATACAGATCCAACACGTAGAGGCCCTTTGGAGAAATTTGCTGTGTTTTACACCTGCTGCAACCCATTCACGGGCACAAAAATAGATATCCGTGAACCGGTCCCAGCAGGCATATAGAGGCTATTGGAGATTATATGGAAAAGACTAGTGGGTTATGGTGATGAAGGTTGGATGGATAAGAGATGGAACTATAGAAAAGAGGTCCGGACACCTGCCATAACAATGATTTCTCTTTGCTATCGAGGCAGGCGGTGACTTGCCGCCAACTAGATGGGCCCCCGTAAATGCCGTCACAAGAGACAGCCAGGGGCAACACCGGTGTAGGCGGCTCAGGAGTGTAGAGAGGTGTACACCGCTTTCTGCGCAGTGGCTTGACGGCCGCTGCACCAACTCGCGACTTACGCAAATTTACACTTCCACCCCTGGAGCGTATAGCTCTGACGACTCCTCTCTGGACGGCCAGTTAAGGCAAGCCAGAGCTGAGAGTCCTGCGGGTCCCCTTGGGGTTCCACTCCGACCGACGAAGACACGCCGGAGGCGGGGACCCTGACCAACTCTCGGGAGCACTCGGGTCCGTAGGGTCGTTACTCCCCAACAGCTCGCCACAAGCTGCCCTGCGGCCTTATTATTATTATACTCTTTATTTCACATGTCTCTTAGGCTAGGCTTTTTATAACAATATTCAGAAAATTAAAATATAATACAACATACAAAAACAATACAAAAACACATAAATACTTTATAAAAAAACCTACCTAGGGTGCCGCCGGCAACGGGGCGGGCCCAAGCTGCCGGTGGTTAGGGCTGCAGGAGAGGAACCGCCGGACTATGCGCGCCGTGTCCAGGATTACCGCCTTCTGCATCCCAACCACCTAGCGAGAGCCTCTTGAGGTGTTGATCGAGACTCTTCGCTATGAGACCGTTCGCAGAAACAACTATCGGTACAATGATCGCCGAATCAACCTCCCACATGTCGGTTACCTCGTGAGCCAAGTCAAGGTACTTACTGGCTTTGTCCTTCTCGGCCTTCACGAGGTTCTCGTCATGGGGGATGGTGATGTCGATGAGCATTGCCCGGCGTTGGGATCGATCTATCAGCACGATATCAGGCTTATTGGCTACAATAGTCCTGTCCGTGATGATAGATCGATCCCAATAGAGCGTGGCACGACCATTTTCGAGAACTGCCGCAGGTGTGTACTTATAGTACGGCACTTCGAAGCCCACAAGGCCGTATTGAAGAGCAAGCTGCTGGTGTATAATCCTGGCTACGAGGTTGTGTCTGTGCAAGTACTCGGTGTTAACAATCTGAGAACAACCGGAAATAATATGCCTGAGTGACTCACCGGGACGGCGGCATGCCCGACAAATGTCGACCGTACCGTCCTTCAGGATATATTTCCGGTAGTTATTCGTCATGATAACCTCGTCAGCAATTGCACAGGCAAAACCCTCGGTTTCTCCGAAGAGGTCCCCGAATCGTAGCCAGTTCACCGACGCGAGCAGATCCACATCAGGTCCCGTGAGGGCCTTGTAGAACCGCCCGTGTAGCTCCTTGCTCTTCCATACCGCCTTGCGGTCCTCGGTGCTTAGTACCACAGGTTTGCGCCAGTTCTCTTTTGCCAAGGAGAGCGGGGTGAGGTTCCGATCTACTGCCACCACATCTCGATGCATCCCGCACTCATTGTTAAGAAAATAGTTTCTAAGATTGTACACCTCGCGGTTGTGAAGGTTTTTGGCATTTAAGAAGCCGCGGCCCCCACATTTCCGCGGGATGTACAATCTCATAACTGATGAGCGCGGGTGTAGCATTCGATGTGTGGTGAGCAGTGTGCGGACCCTTCGATCCAGGGCGTCCAGCTCGGTCTGAGTCCACCTTAGTACGCCAAAGGAGTATATGAGTATGGGCATTACCCAGGCGTTGAAGGCGCGCACTTTGTTGCCTCCTGACAAAAGACTGTTAAGTACTTTTGTGAGCCGGCTGAAAAAACGCTCCTTCACCGCCTGTCTAATTCCCATATCTTCAATACCCAAAGACTGTGACATACCAAGGTATTTATAGGTTTCTGCTTCCGAGATAGATTTGAACGACATTGTCTCAGAAAGCTGTAAATTTGTTGAATTTACTACTTTCCCCCGCTGCACATGCATAACCGCACACTTATCGACACCAAACTCCATTTTGATGGCACTACTGAAAACTTCTGTGGTTCGCAGTAGTTCCAACAAGTCTTGGCTATTTGGCGCAAATAATTTGAGATCATCCATATACAGAAGGTGAGAAATGACTTCACCCTCTCTCCGAAGCCGGCAACCTAGTCCTGAATCCTTCAGCAGGGTACTGAGGGGATTCAGAGCTAGGCAGAACCACAAGGGACTCAGACTGTCACCCTGGAATATTCCTCGCTCGATCCTTATGAAGTCCTGCGGGCCAGAGGGGCCATCCCCGCCTCCTGGTTGACGAAGGACTGTGGTCCACCGCCTCATACACGCGCCGAGAAAGGATCTTAAAGTTGCATGAACTTTATACAGCTCCAAGACCCTTTCCAACCATGAATGAGGCACCGAATCATAGGCCTTCTTGTAGTCAATCCAAGCGGCGGAGAGGGCCCCTTTGTTACGCCGGACTTGCTGGCAAATGGTCATGTCGATGAGGAGGAGCTCTTTAGTACCACGGGACCCAACCCTACATCCATTTTGAGCAGGAGCCAAAACATTGTTCGAAACAATGTGCGTGTTAATTTTTACTCTCAAAATGGATGTAAGGAGCTTGTACAGTGTGGGCAAGCACGTGATGGGTCGGTAGTTCTTCGCTTCCGTGGTACTACCGGACTTGTAGAGCAGGAAGGTTACACCAGTTGTTAAAGAAGGTGGCAGGGAACCGAGCTCGAGGGCTTGTTGGAATTGCGTTGCCAATCGTGGGTGCGAGCATCGAAACCATTTTAGCCAGAAGTTGTGCAATCCATCCGGCCCAGGACTTTTCCAGTTCTGAGTCGTGCGGATAGCACAACTTACGTCATCGGGGCTGATGGTAACTGCCCCCATAGGTTCGATGGTCTCGCATTCACGTTCGACAACGGTCATCCATTCACCCTCGGTGTGTCCGACGGGCGCTGACCAGATACTACGCCAGAAATCACTCATGGCAGTAGCATCCGGCAACCGCGCGTCGGACACACGGTAGTCGGTTTCCTCCCACTTTCGGTAAACCTTCCTTTGGTCACTCTGGAAAAGGCGATTCTGCTGGAATCGGTTCACACGCTCTCTGTAGCGGCGAATACGGTTTGCCCATGCATAAACCTTCTGCTTCAGAAAGTCGATGCGCTCTGTGAGGTTGGCCATGTAGTCGCGGGGTGCAATACCCGTTCCCGCGAACGCCTGGTTCACAAAGCGCATTACTCGGGGGCGGTTGTTGCCCCCCCTGAAGCAGATCAGCTTTGCAATGAGAGTCCTAAACGAGTCGATACGTCGCTCGATCCGCACCTGCCATGCGGGGACACCCCCAGCGGTCCTAGGTGCACGGTCAGAGTCCGGAAACTTGACTCGAGCAACACGGCATGCTGCAATGGCCCCGCAGTACATGATCGAGTGCGTATCATCCAAATCTTTACTGGATCGTATGTACGGCTCCAGTAAAGCGTTTAGGGCTCCCATCAACGCTAGATTGCGCCTATTCATGGGCAAACGTGATAATCGTGGCCTAGAGTCGGGTGTGAAGCGATACTGCATAATCGCTTCTTCCAGAGTCCTCCTCAATTGCTCATTGTCTGAAGTACTCACACTCAGGTTCGCAGCATCGTCCTCATCAGCAGCAGGACCGACCCGCAGTGCCTCGGATGCCAAGTCGTGTGCCGGCACCGGGTCCGGCGACGTGGCGGGTGGGTCCTGCGCCGAGGAAGGGGTCGCGCGAACAGGGAGAGCCTCCAGGCGAAGCCGATCAAGTGTCGAGTCATCCAGCCGCTTTGATCGTTGGATGACTCGCACTTGATCCGATAGTCGCTGCGCAGTCACATTAATGGTTGGTTCAAGGGCCCGAAACAGAGGAAGCATCCGGACACGATACGCGGATAGATTAGTTCCTCCCTCTGTAGCCCCGTAGTAGGCGCGCATGACGTTCTCATTCATAGCTTGAGACCATGTCATGCGTCGCACTACACCACCGGCAGCGGGAGCCGTGGGCGGGGCAGCATGTCCCGCGGGCCCCAAGCGTGCCGGCAGCGGTGGCCGTCCTCGCCGCGCAGGTGGTCGTGGCGGCGGCGGCGTAGGTCCGCGCTCGTCGCTGCTCGATCCGCTGAAGTCGGGCGCGGTGGCGTAATCAGCACCCGATGAGACTTGAGAGCTGACTGATGTTGACGAGGCGGACGATGGTGTTGGGCGTGCGATCTGTGGGGACGCTTGAATCTTGCGTGCTTTACTGCGCGTGTACATCCTGTGGTATTTTGATAATTACGTGTCAGCACTAATCAATGGCGTATTATAATATTTTCGTCAACTGTACCCATGATTGTATATAGATTATAAAGAGGGCACTTTTTCCGTGACGAAGGTGTAAAAATGGTGTTGTAAATGCCGGCAAAATACATTATTTATCAAAATATAATCGGAGATTTACAAAAAACACGTTTGACTTTGACGGCGTCAATTTTTTTTTTTTTTATTTTTTTTTATTTTTTTTTTTTTTTATTATTATTATGTTTGTATCTCCATGGGAATCACGGGCTTACAAATCCCGGTTTTTTGATAGGCTTGCGCGGGGATACAGATCCAACACGTAGAGGCCCTTTGGAGAAATTTGCTGTGTTGTACACCTGCTGCAACCCATTCACGGGCACATCAATAGATATCCGTAAACCGGTCCCAGCAGGCGTATAGAGACTATTGAGAAGTAATGGAAAAGACTAATGGGCTATGGTGATGGAGGATGGATGGATCAGAAATGGAACTATAGAAAAGAGGTCCGGACACCTGCCATAACAATGATTTCTCTTTGCTATAGAGGCAGGCGGTGACTCGCCGCCGACTAGATGGGCCCCCGTAAATGCCGTCACAAGAGACAGCCAGGGGCAACACCGGTGTAGGCGGCTCAGGAGTGTGGAGAGGTGTACACCGCTTTCTGCGCAGTGGCTTGACGGCCGCTGCACCAACTCGCGACTTACGCAAATTTACACTTCCACCCCTGGAGCATATAGCTCTGACGACTCCTCTCTAGACGGCCAGTTAAGGCAAGCCAGAGCTGAGAGTCCTACGGGTCCCCTTGGGTTTCCACTCCGACCGACGAAGACACGCCGGAATCGGGGACCCTGACCAACTCTCGGGAGCACTCGGGTCCGTAGGGTCGTTACTCCCCAACAGCTCGCCACAAGCTGCCCTGCGGCCTTATTATTATTATTATTATTATAGGTTGATATTGAAATTCATTGCCGTGATGCATTGAAGAGAGGGTGACACTTGTCAACTAAAATTCAGGACCGTTTTTGAAAGGCAATGTAGTATGGCGTGAGGCTTCCATGTTTTATTTGTTCGTAGTACATGAAGCAAGAGGTAGGTACGCAACGGACGTAAGTCACGTCAAATTATGGTATTAATTTGGAAGCCTAGCCAAGATCCCATTCTGCAATCGTATATGATAAGTCCTGATGATGTTGAAAGTAAATAAATTACACAAATATACCTATTCCCACGGTAAGCTCGTACCATGAGTTGGAAAGTAAAGGATACGTTAGGTTTTACTCGATACATTATGCATTCTCTCGCCTTCGTACTAATAGGGATGAAAACTGTAGTTAAAATAAATTATTTAACATTATGCGCGACATAATACACGAAGAAATTATTACTAAGATGTAGATTGCAGTAATTTTTGTACAGAACTTCTATTTAATAAACTGAAAAGAACTTAAAAGAGTAGGTCATTTGGCAGTTCTCAAACGTGACGTCACCTTTGAGTATTTCCACAGATGTCATATATACCTAGATCAAGCAAACGTATCTACTTAGCGTGTCAAATGAACTCGGTAAAATCTACTGAGTTGTTCGTCTTTAATCGCAGCTTGCAGCTTTCGGGCATGAAATTTTGTAACTTGAAGTGAACAAAAACATTAATAATGCCTCCTTAAGTAATATTAATTGCAACAACACAAATACTCAAGGGCCTGAGACATATTTAAAATTATAGGCAAGTAACAACTTCAGTACAAAATCTGACACGCTCGGCCGCCATACAAATGAATGAACTTGTTTCTTCTATCCTTATCAAATTCTGTGAGTATTTCATATAGAATTCCATAGTGGTGATCGTTTTGACAGTTTGAAAAAAGATGCTGATTTGACTTGCCAGTCATCATGCCTATTGGAGCAAGCGCGATGGCCAGCTTTACGTATCGAGTAAAACCTACCGTTGCCGATATTTGCAAAGTCATGGTTCGGATACTGTTCTTGCGTTGTGGAAACATGCCTGTGTAACTTTCAAGTTTACATTAGCAAATATGCGCGCTCCGCAAATACGTATCACGCTGAGCGAGGGGCAAATATGCGAACATCCACTTTCGAAACTTTTTCACTTGCTGATTACTTGCATGTTACTATCGGTTTTCTCGATGATTTGTTAGTAAATTGCTTACTTTTTTCCAATATACACGTGAATTTTTAATGCCTAGCTTTCGGGGACTGAAAAAGTGTTTAGGTGCTCCTTTTGACATGTGCAGATAATGTAATTAAAGTTTCACTTTTTTCCCATAGTAAATGTAAGAAAACAGTTTCCTTTAATTTTTCTTTTTTGTACATTGCCGTAAGTTGACCCCTAGGAAACTATTGGTATAGGTAATTTAACCAGAGTTGAGGTGAATGATTACACACATCCAAATGAAGTACTAATAGCAAAAAATGTAGTGAATTAATGAATGACTTGCGTTAAAATATTGATCAAACTTTTTGGTCAATCTTACAGTTGCAATTGGGATTGCTGTCAATACGAAAAAAGGACACTAATTTAAAATTGCCCGGGTGTTTACATGACATGTTGATGTATGCGTGACTTCAACTCTCGTGGAACTATCTAAATTGGATAGGAATGGAATCGATTGGCATAAAAAAATAAACGGGAAAAATATATATTTTTTAATTTTCATACAGTTTGGATGGGAATATTATTTTTTTATTTCTAGCCGGTAATTTTTTTTCTTGCTCTCCGGCAAACAGCCGGCCGCTGCATTAAACTAAGTTGCCGCCTGCCGGCTCCGCTGAGCAGAACAATAGTATACACACCTCGGCCGATAAATGGGACTGCCTCGGATCTCATGTTTGTCGGCCTCGGCTTCGGCTCGGCCTTCAATTAATACACTTCATCCAATACATTTCCCACTTAAATAGTCTTGGCATGTAATCTACTATTTGTCCCATACAAGCCTTGGATCCTGAACCGAAAAAGGATCGATTGACATCATTACCATTTTCTCGCACCCTGTACGATATTACAACATCTGTAAACGATAAACTTCATTCATTAAAAATCGAGGGAAGGGCTTCTGAGACCATTTTCGCGAAACTACTCTGGATCTAGTAGCTGCACTCACTAACCAAAAAAAACCACTCTATATAGTGACTACGCGCCTTTAATCGAGTAGCCTTGTTAGTATCATCCAAAATAGTTAGGTCCATACGTTCCCAATTTGGTATCTTCGGCACAATTGGAGTTAGAGAGCTCTGATAGGAAACTTTGGAACTAATCCATGCTGAACGAAACTTAGTTCGAACAAGGCACTGCAATGAGTTTTGGGGAGATATAGGGTTCGTGTTCTCCGTATCGTATTTTACGATTATATTACTCGTAGATAATAAGGTTTATCAGTAGATATTTGTTTACAGTTTCCTGATCCACTGTGGCAACGCTGTAAGCTAATATTTATAATTCCACTTAGTGTAACTGGGCTTCTATTCTCTACTATACATTTATAGTGTACCACCATGATCTGAGCTTTTAAGAAAACGAGGAGGAAAACTGATTTCATAACACATTACCATTTTCACAACAGAAACCTAGCTGTTTTTTTTTTAAAGTTAGTCAATCCGCGTAAGACAAAACAAAAAAAAAAACAATTTTATTGAACAAAAAAATTGTATCATCCATCCACAAGTAAGGTAAATCGAAGGTTGAACATCAGACATGAATCAAGGCATCCGTGCCAAAACAATGCCTATTATATCTGAATCTGATTTCCATAAGAAAACTTAAAAAGGTAAAAATGTGGGGAACAGTTAAGGGTTCCGTGTGGGGTTTTTTTGAGAGAAATACAATAATATGACATCAAATAGTGACAGGTGACAATGTCAAACAAAAGCAGGCAATGTCATTCGTGTTTTATTTGGTTTCTCATCTTGCAGCAGCACATTATTAACACTTACCGAAGAGAAAATAAAGTGAAAAGTCAGTTACTATTGAAGTTTATATACTCCAAAAAAATGTAAACAAATATGGCTGACTCATAGCCTTTGACGTTTTTGAGACATCGTGAAACACGTTCGCAGATATATTTTTACGTTAATACTAATAAATATCAATATTTTAAACTAAAAATGTATGTGAACTCAAGGTTTAAAGTTTAAAGTTGGTAATAAAACCAAGATTGTTTTCTAAAAGTGTGTGATTATGGAATAAATCAGGGATCGGACAAATGTGCGTCATTGTTTGCAATAATATGGACATGACTACAAAATTGATTAAATGAATAATCAAACGAATAATTTCTTGAAATATGATTTCGAAGCTTTAAGGTGACTATTTAAAAGGGTTTTCATAGTTACTGGTGTCAAATATGTAATTTTCTGAAAATGACTAAATGATTAATTATTCAATTAACTTGGGAGCCATCTCCATATTATTGCGAACAATGACGCACATTTTCCTATCTCTGGGAATAATTGATGAATTGGGCTGCTCTCATTGAGATAGGTTGGCTATATCTCTAACTTAAATCGATTGAAACTAACAAAACACAAGTCTATCAGATAACAGGTTGGTGACAGATTACTGTGTCCATCCTCACACAGGTAGTATTTCGATTTGTATCAATTAAACGTTATGATTAATGAGCCAATACTCCAAACCGGTATCCATTCAACTAGACAAGAGTAGAGTAGACGTGATAAAGTAATATAGGTCCAATGAACTATCTAAACACTCCGGAAGTCCGGAATGACGTAAAACTTGATGAGGGTGATAAGGATATTTAATACTGAGGAATGTCTATTAATATGCCCATGGCCATTCAACGCGGAAACGCTGCAAGTGTTATGTTATGGGCACATTCGCACCGGGACCGACGATGTGCAGATAGTTTTAAATTTAAATGTTTGAAAAAATAAAACCACTTATATATACAACCACTTGTATATTAGATATCAGGATCGTCATTACTGTCTTAGCGCCAAAAGTTATTCATACTTGTAAGTTTCACAACGAACTTAATCTTTTTCAAACAACTTAGGATTATATCTTATGAAAGAATCGTCTTTTTTATAGACACTGGGATATTACTTGACTTTTTATTTATTTTGTGTCCAGTGAAAAAGTGAATGTAAAGATCAATTCGTAATGTAACTTACATTTGGGTCAAAATTCATTTCGTTGTCTTATTTTGTGTCCCTAAAAAACGTGACAGAGAAAGAAATACAAGTGCACCGGATTTTTTGATATACTGAGTCAAAACAACAACTAAAAGCGTGACAGAGTGGTATGAAACAAGACAACGAAAATAATTTTGACCCATTTGCTGTAACACGTTTGTGTCGTGCGGTTTCATAATCTACATTTAATTTTGCAGCATACAAAAACGACTGCCAACATGCCTTCGCCAACGACAATTTATGCAATTTGACAAGATATAACATATGCCAATTCGTACAATATGGCTCCAACTCTATTCCTAAACTTTTCTGAATAGCATTCAATGATAACATGCCCCTTAATCGTTTTTGGCGTCGCGGGTACGAGTCACTAGTCACTGACACTAAGCTCTGAAATGGAATTAGAGATCAAAAATGTAATCAATCTATGACAATGACATGACATTACAAAGTCAATGTTAAAGTGACATTCCAGGGGTATAAAACGTTTTATATCGAATGTAGTTTTTAATATCCTTGTAAATTAACGTCGCGTTTTGAGATTGATTTTTTATTTCATTTTATTTATATCTACACTTACAACTATCCAAATAGGTACTAAACCTAAGACAATGTTTTATGTGTAGATGTAGATACGCGAATGTCAAAGTATGTTCGATACACAAAGTATCACAATCGTTAGGTAACATATTTTTGGATATGACAATAAAAAAAATAAGTAAAAAAAGTTTTAAGTTAAACGGTTTTTATTGCACCAAAAACTAGAAAATAAAAATTTTATGTATCTAACCGTAGATGCTACTTTCTGTAGATTACTCACGTGAAACTATTATCACTGTAGTCTTCCCAAGTCGGATGCTGAAAGCCACGTTTAGCCTCTAAGTCAGTGGATTAAGCGTTAATCGGAGACTTTTACCAAACTAAAATAAAAACGTGGGGCGTACGCAATTTTGATTAAGTCACTATAATTATTTAAGAACACACATAGAAATCAAGACAGGAATAGTGTAATAAGTTTTGTTCTGGCCTTGATAAAAGCTATTTACCTCTGTAGAAGTGATGGAACAGATGGATGATTCATTGCAAAATTAAAGTTACAATCACATATTTTGAACGTTTCTTTATAATAACGCCCCACGTTTTTATTTTAGTTTGGTAAAAGTTTCCGATTAGGTAACGCTTAATCCACTGACATAGAGGCTAAACGTGGCTTTCAGCATCCGACTTGGGAATACTACAGTGATAATAGTTTCACGTGAGTAATCTACAGAAAGTAGCATCTACGGTTAGATACATAACATTTTTATTTTCTAGTTTTTGGTGCAATAAGAACCGTTTAACTTAAAACTTTTTTTACTTATTTTATTTTCAAGTTTTTAGTGCAATTGTTAAGATTATTTACGATACTATACCAACTTATTCTAGATCAAAGACGTTGTTTATAATATGTAATACAAATTATACATGCTAAGTAGCGCTTATACTCTTGCGCTTTCATCGCGAATGACGACACATATGTAAACGTAATGGACATTATTTTATTTTATGTGAAACGGGAGGCGAATACCTGCTGAATAGATATTTTTTGGAAATCCGACACTAAAAAAATGTTATTAAATATCTCGATCGACAAATGAAAACCAAAGGCTGGGCGTCGTTAATGTAAGCTTGAATGCCCGAAGTGTCTCAAATGGACGTGTTATTCATACAATAAGTAGTATACCTTAGATAACAGAAACCTGACTATAAGGAATATATCAATCAATTTGGTTTATTGAAAAAATCAAGTTAAAATTTTTATATTGTACCTACACATTATACAAGTCGAATTTCAAAACTATGAAATATAAACTCAGTCTCTCAGTCGACCAACCGGAGGACCTCAGGTCTGACGGAAAGTCCGACGCGAACCGAGGGCCATAAGGGTCAATCCATGCAATCTATCAACCGGAGGACCGTAGGTCCGAGTGCACGCCCTACGCGAACCACTCACGCTGTCACTCTGTCAGCTGGAGGGCCGCAGGCCCGAAGGCTCGCTCTACGCGAAACACTCACGCTATCACTCTATCAGCTGGAGGGCCGAAGGCCCGACGGCTCGCCCTACGCGACCCACTCACGAAGTCACTCCATCAGCTGGAAGGCCGCAGGCCCGACGGCTCACCCTACGAGAATCACTCACGCTGTCACTCTATCAGCAGGAGGGCCGCAGGCCCGACGGCTCTCCCTACGCGATCCACTCACGTTGTCACTCTATCAGCTGGAGGGCCGCAGGCTCGACGGCTCGCCCTACGCGATTCACTCACGCTGTCACTCTATCAGCTGGAGGGCCGCAGGCCCGACGGCTCGCCTTACGCGATTCACTCACGCTGTCACTCTATCAGCTGGAGGGCCGAAGGCCCGACGGCTCGCCCTACGCGACCCACTCACGGTGTCACTCCATCAACTGGAAGGCCGCAGGCCCGACGGCTCATCCTATGAGAATCACTCACGCTGTCAGTCTATCAGCAGGAGGGCCACAGGCCCGACGGCTCTCCCTATGCGATCCAATCACGCTGTCACTATATCAGCTGGAGGGCCGCAGGCCCGACGGCTCGCCCTACGCGATTCACTCACGCTGTCACTCTGTCAGCTGGAGGGCCGCAGGCCCGAAGGCTCGCTCTACGCGAAACACTCACGAAGTCACTCCATCAGCTGGAAGGCCGCAGGCCCGACGGCTCACCCTACGAGAATCACTCACGCTGTCAGTCTATCAGCAGGAGGGCCGCAGGCCCGACGGCTCTCCCTACGCGATCCACTCTCGCTGTCACTCTATCAGCTGGCGGGCCGAAGGCCCGACGGCTCGCCCTACGCGATCCACTCACGCTGTCACCCTATTAGCCGTGACCCTATGAGTCTATCAGCCGGAGGGCCGCAGTAATGACATACGGATTCACTCACGCTGTCACTCTATCAGCTGGAGGGCCGCAGGCCCGACTACTCGCCCTACGCGACCCACTCACGGTGTCACTCCATCAACTGGAAGGCCGCAGGCCCGACAGCTCACCCTATGAGAATCACTCACGCTGTCACTCTATCAGCAGGAGGGCCGCAGGCCCGACGGCTCTCCCTACGCGATCCAATCACGCTGTCACTCTATCAGCTGGAGGGCCGCAGGCCCGACGGCTCGCCCAACGCGATTCACTGACGCTATCACTCTATCAGCTGGAGGGCCGCAGGCCCGACGGCTCGCCCTACGCGATTCACTCACGCTGTCACTCTATCAGCTGGAGGGCCGTAGGCCCGACGGCTTGCCCTACGCGAATCACTCACGCTGTCACTCTATCAGCTGGAGGGCCGCAGGTCCAACGGCTATCCTTACGCGATCCACTCACACTGTCACTCCATCAGCTGGAGAGCCGCAGGCCCGACGGCTCGCCCTACGCGATCCACTCACGCTGTCACTCTATCAGCTGGAGGGCCGCAGGCCCGACGGCTTGCCCTACGCGATTCACTCACGCTGTCGCTCTATCAGCTGGAGGGCCGCAGGCCCGACGGCTTGCCCTACGCGAATCACTCACGCTGTCACTCTATCAGCTGGAGGGCCACAGGCCCGACAGCCCGCCCTACGTGAACCGCTCACGCTGTGAGTCTATTAACCGGACGGCCGCAGGCCCGACGGCTCTCCCTACGCGATCCACTCACGCTGTCACTCTATCAGCCGTGACCCTATGAGTCTATCAGCCGGAGGGCCGCAGTAATGACATACGGTACTAAACCGTGGTCGTTTACAATGGGCCTCATAAGAAGGCTCAAAATCACCCAAAGAGCAATGGAGAGGCCTATGCTAAGAGTCTCTCTGCGAGATAGGTTTAGAAAAGTAACCATCCATAGCAGAACCAACGTAACCGATATAGCTCTCCGAATCGCTAAACCGAAGTGGGCGGGGCACGCGTGGAACCGATGGCCGTTGGGGCGGTAAGGTTCTCGAGTGGCGGTCACGTACCGGAAGGTGCAGCGTGGGTAGGCCCCCCACAAGGTGGACTCATGACCTGGTGAAGGTCGCTGGATACGGGCGGCACAGGGCCGGTCCTTGTGGCAATCTTCGGGGAAGGCCTATATTCACCAGTGAACGTCTTTCAGCTGATATGATGATGATCATAATAATTGAATCCGTATATTTCTACCAAATATCTAAAGCAGTACTTCAAAATCTACATATCGCTAAACCTAACGGTTGTGGCAGGCAGTAACACTGGAGTATCAGATTTGAGGAGTTGGACGTTAGTATTAAATTTGCATGTTCTACCTATACTTCATATCAAAAGAACTTCTTTAAAATCAAAATATCGATAAAAGATAAACCTTGCGGATATTGTGGGCAGTACTGCAGCATCAGGAGTGAGGAGTTGGAAGTCAAGATCAGGCTGTTAGTATTTGATTATGCCAAACATGCTATACTTTCATTTTCAAATGTCTAACACTCTCGGTTAAGGTAGGCCGTATGTCTGCAGCATCAGGCTTTGAGGATACAAGGATAAAAATATTATAATATTGCATTGTCATGGGAACTTGATAAGAGTTCCAAATTTTATTGATTTTGGTGCAGTAGAAGTGGTCGAAAAATCGATCACAAGATTTGAAGCATCGACGACAGTTGATACGCGGTGAAGTTAATAAAAACCGTTTAAAAACATACGTCTGAGTGTCCACGGTTCCTGATTACAAAAATAAAACCTAGAAAATTTGCTAGAATGATGTAAATAATCAACATAATCAATGTTTGAAAACGAATGTCGTGTCACTTTAATCTTTAGGATAGTCGGGGAACGAATTCCAGTCTTCATCTATAGTTACGATCGAATCCATTTCGATTGAAATATGAAAATGATTAATTTGTGGGTAAAAATACTAAAACCTGTATTTATGTACTTTGTAATGCTAAATTTTAGCAGTTTTTATGAATTAATAAAACAGTCATTTGGAGCACCCTCTTGTTTTGATTTTTGAAGTACATAAGTTATAAATGCGAACTCTCTTAAATGGTTCTTAGTGTAGTGACCGTATTGAATTACGAATAAACTAGTTATTGTTATAACTGCGAACCAAATGTTTAAGATTTCTTATAATTGCCAATAGTATAAATGAAACACCTCACATTTTATTAAAAGTAGCGAAACATATCATTAAAAAAATGACGTATGTCGCTTAATGTTTTGTATTAAACATTTGTAAAATATTTGTAAATTCTAAATACCGTCAGTGACTGTAAATACGCATTTTTTATAAGTATTGTAATGATTTTAGATTACCCACTTCCCCTGATTATTTTTTTGTGGTGGTATCCCATTTGTTTACATTTTTGATCTCCAATTCGATTTCACATCTTAGTCGTTTTTGGCATCAAGAGCATGACGTCTTAAATGGGCGGATTTTTTTGTTGTAGTTTTTGAAATTTTCCAAGTTTAGATTTTTTAAATATTTTTTCTACTCAGAATCGCGAGCTCTTTCTATCCTCATAAGGAGAAAAAAGTGTCCCGAGAATTCCATACATTTTTTGTCTTCCACTGAGAATACGGTCGAAGAAAGTGTATGAAAAATAGTAACTCAATGGAATTCTTTTTTTGGGACACTTTTTATTTCTATCAGGATCGAAAGAGCGCGTGATTCTGAGTAGAAAAAAGTCCAAATTTGGAAAATTTTAACGAAATTCAGTTTAGGTTTGGCCTGTCAGTTTTTGACAGTTATTCTATCTAGGAACTAACACATTGCGATTCAATTTAGGTCCTAAACTGAATCGCATTAATAGATCGTGCCAGCCCCCCTGATGTCAATCTAGACTGTTAGTCTCCCTACGGGACCCTACTCGCAACGATGTACGATTTACATACATTGACTCCGCAAATAGAATATATTTCTGCTGTTACACTCGGCAATCCACTTCCCGTTTTATTTTATTGCCTGAATCTAGCATGACTTACGTTAGTTCAGGTTGGCATATTTATTTTCGTCGTTTTTTGGGATTTACAGTACATTGTTAGAAACTAAGTAGCTTATGTCTGAAGTTTCGATGCGACCACTACACTTTATCAGTTCAGGAATTGGTGAGAATATTCACAAATTCGCGATTTTATTAAAGGATCTAATATCGTTAAAACTTGAAACCCTTTGCGCAAGATGTCTATCCTCCTGCCGCCCAGGCAATACAAACTGCCAGGGAATTATAAACTAATAGTGTAGGAAATGGAACAGAATTTATTTTGTTTAATGAGTACTTTTAATAGGTCTTTAGGCGGCTAGAGGCTATAGATACAGGGCACGATACCATTTCAGTTTATAGACGCTAAGTACAAAAACATGGAATTATTTTCAAAAGCAGCTACCACGTAAACCACGTCACATCAAAACAGGTCACGTGAATCAAGAAACTCGAAATTTACTTACCGTTTATTTGCATCTCAACGGCAATTAACATTATAATAGGCCGTATTATTGAATGGTAAAACGCCAGACGTCTTCATATTGTACTGGTATATGTGTTCTGAGGAGCCAGTGGCAGTTGAAGGTATATCAACCTGGAATATAATTCGCGCAACTTAGCGAACTAGCCTATAAGCTGCGTTCGGAAAAAATTGCGCGTTTTTTACCAATGTCATTCCAAACTTTGCTTGGCATAAAACATTTAAAAAAAGTGTTATATGGCTACATAATTAATATGCAGTAATCCTAAATACAAAAGGTGTCAAAGGCAATTTGAGGAATTAGATGCAGTAGAAATCACCGTTTTTCATGCTAGGTAAAACTTGGCTAAATCGTGTAAAGTTGGGCAGGGTGAGTATTGTTGCGGAAGGTTATAGTAGGTACCCGATCACTTTTTATTATATGGCTTGATAAGAACTGAAGAATAGGTACAACTTAACAATAGGTGAACAGTCGATCAGCTCACGGCCGTACAAATGTCAAATGCGTTCCGACTCCGCCCGGCCAGTGCTAGGAATCGTAGGTACATTAGAAAAGGGTTTTTCCCATTCAACTCTTTCCGAACAGCGGCCCTACCGCGAACTTCGAAATCCGCAACTTTCGGGGATGTTTCTCTGACGCCTTCGTTGGAGTGACGGAGACACATCCCCGAAATTTAGGAACTTCGGAGTTCGCGGTAGTAGGCCTGAATCTGTCTTTACAAGTCAGGTTGTAACTATGTATGCTTTATTGTGGAGACGCGTTGTGACGGCGATACAAATATTTCTGTCACCACCCCAACTCTTCCCGTGGGTGTCGTAAGAGTCCGACTGAGGGTTGAAGTGTAACTGACCATTCATTTACCGAAGATGGACAGCAGCATCATCATAGTGGATACACTACTGCAATCGCCAATACGCTAAATGGGCGTTTATTTTCTTATGCGTTCAATGTTTGCACGGAGCGCGTTGCGTCTTCTTATGCGTAGTACTGCCAAGAAGTGGAATTCCCTGCTAGCATCTATCTATATTTCCGAGATCATATAACTCGTTAACCTTCAAGTCAAGGGTGAATAGGCACCTTCTAGGCGAACTCACTCCATGGTAGGCCGCGTCTCTGCCCTCGGCTAGTCTGTGGCCATGAGTAAGCCCATTTTAAATAAAATAGTCTGATGATGATGATGCTTTGGAGTTGCACATTATATTGGTACCCTGAAGCAATATTCTCTGTAACCTGCAGTAATAACGTCCCTGATTTGAATATGCATGGCCATGCGGTACCAAAAGTCTCCCTATATGAGTGATTGATGTTCCGCTAAGAATTCACACATTCACAATAAAAAAGCACCAAGTGTAAGTTCAAATTACCCAATTATCAACTTTATTATGACCTCATTAAGGTTGAACTTATCGACCGTTTGTAAGACACTTATTCACATTGTAACCGTGGATCATAAATGCCATATTAAACCTACCTGTGTATTGAGATTATGCCTGGAGTGAATTTTAAACCTAGGCAGGTTTCAGAAGATTAAATTTTCTTAGGGCGCTTGAACTTCCTGAGATAGATTTACATAATTATGATGATCTTAAGGAAACGTCGTACATTCAGCGACAAATGTATTCGCGCTACTTTAATACAAATATAAGCCCATTTATATGTTAAAAAAATTTCTTCTGTAAGTGGACTCAAAGCCCATAAATTACGTCAAAAAGAGCGAATATTATCTGACGTAGGTCTGATTACAACTAACTACACGTGACAGGACGTTACATATTATCCAGCAGGAATTACTATGAAACTTTTAACACACAATTACTTAATAGCGAACGTATGGGAGTTCTTCTGGGTGACTATAAAAGAAAGTCTAACTCCACATTAATATATTGTTTTTCCAGAAGCCATGACGAGCATTTAGAGCACCTCGAGCGAGTTTTCCAGCTCCAACAGGACTATCGCTTACTCATCAATGAAGGAAAGTGCGCGTTCGGGATGAAAGAGGTAACTTCTTGGTTTCACCATATCTGAGCAAGGCACGCGGCCGCTGGACATAAAAATAAAAGCCATCCAAGAGTTTCCTACTCGGAAGACAATCAACGGGCTGCATCATTTCCCGGGGATGCTGAATTTTTACAGGCATGTTATTCCTTATGCAGCCGAAGATCAAGCTCCTCTACACGACCTGCTCGGCGGCCAGAAGCAGAAAGGTTTTCAACCTAGTTAGACTTTCCTTTATAGTCACCCAGAAAACTTCCATAAACGTTTTAACGTTGAAAAACGGTTTGGTGCCACCATCGAGCACGTTTTCTCGCTAAAATCTAAATCAGTGTTCAAGTGCCGAAGTATCATCGTATCACAGAAACTCTATGAGCCCCCTAAAGTTGCTCAACTCCTCATAGTTGGGTAGTTTTATGGTGATTTCTTTCAACAACACTATGTACCAATCAGGCAGTCAGACAGCAACACAGGAACGCGTCACTAGTGATATGTTCCTCCTTATGTTAAACATATACACTTATACTTAGCCACTCACTTGCTTCATGTAGCTTTTGTTACATGTCATCACTCTTATTTTACATAGACATAGAGTCTATCGCAAAAATCAAAGCAAGTGAGTGGATAAGGAGGAACATCAGCCTATGATAGTCCACTGGACGTAGGCCTCTCCTATTAACCATGCGTAAAGACGCATTTGGAGGTAAATGCCCATAATCGCCACGCTGGGCAAGCGGATTGGCCGATCGCAATCATCGTCATCATGTGTCCACTATGATGACGCTGCTGCCCATCATCAATCTTTTAATAAATAATGGTCAGCAACACTTCAATCCCTTAGTCGACTCTTACGACACCCGCAAGAGGAGTTGGGGTGGTGACAAATAGTATTCTTACTGCCGTCACCACACGGCCCAAGGAGCAGGGATCGGAACCGGTTTTTTAGAAAAACCTCTAAATAGCTCAATATTTTTAAATGTTTTACACTCTTTATGTAGTATTCAACATTAACATTAACTATTAACATCATATTTTTGAATTACTCCATTAACAAAAAAATTATAAACCGAAGAACGAAAAAGAACGGAATTCGAACCGTTCTTTTGTATGGAGCAAAAACCGTTATCCGATCCCTGCCAAGGAGGAATACATTACTAGAATTCAGAAGGGTGTATATGTCAACGTGGTCTCTTTCCCCGGATCGTCGTATTGCTGAACCTGTGTTGCTGATTGTATAATATTATCGCTGATAAAGGCTCGAAATTAAGTAACTCTTATTAAATGTGATCTCAGGTACCAATTATGTTTCTCGACCCCCATTATTTTTAATGATATTGGCCGCGGATTGATATCAGTGTCATGTTACTCGTATTACTGGGAGACCTACCTACCTATAGTAAGCAGTAGTGTGCTTCTTATTTTTGCAATTTTGTAGGATGTTCGAACCTATAAAAGACCTCTTTGCTCTACCGATTGTAATTATCTATGGGGTAGCGTCTCATTTTGTTATTTGATAAGTAAACCATGCCCATGGACCGATGACCTGGTGAAGGTCGCAGGAGTCCGCTGGATGCGGGTGGCGCAGGACCGGTCATTGTGGCAATCTTTGGGGGAGGCCTATGTTCAGCAGTGGACGTCTTTCGGCTGATATGATGATGATGATGATGATGATGAAGTAAACCATATTTGTTTTTTTTTTACATCAAGTATTATAAACAAAAATTAGGGGTCGCTACAGAAGTAATAAAAAAACGACTAATCATTTTGCCTTTCTTGAACTTCGCACTTCGGTAGCGACCCCTAATTTTTGTTTATAATAATTGAAATGATTTACTTATCAAATAAGAAGATAAGAGGGTGCCTCATAGAAAATTGCAAGCAAAGAGCTCCTTTATTGGTTCGAATATCCTACAAAATTGCAAAAATAAGAAGCACCCTAGTAAGCAGAGAGAGTCGTCATCGCTAATTCGCTGTCGATTTAAAAAGATATTCGAAGGATCTGCATGTCCGCATTCGTCGACACAGTGCACAGTGGTCAGGCGTTCAAAGGACAGTGCTTAAAATTCAAAAGTCGCAATAAAAGTCTAAAAAACAGTACGTAATGTTATATTAAGATTGTATTTGATCTGTAATAAGCGAAATACAAGCTTTAAATAAAGATTCCTACTTTTTGTGAGGTAAATTTCGTAAACCAGTTATGTATAGATCGGATGTCAGCAAAAATTTAATGAGCAAATCAGTGTTACTTGTTATTCTTGAAATTTTGTGGGTAAAAAAACTTTATTTTGGGACCCTTATTCTTTTTGAAAGACCTATTCAACGATACCCCACACTATAGTACTAACGGCCATTGAGCTATGGTGCGGAAGACGGACAGACGAACATGGCGAAACCATAAGGGTTCCTAGTTTACTACGGAGCCCTAAAAACAAGTTACGTGAGAACAAGCAATTGATTTCCCCCCTCCTCGCTCTTAAAAATCATTAAGTACGCTTATTTGTCCTTAAATTTCAGTTTCGTAAAAAGGCTACCGCCAAGACCTTCGGCAATCTTCGGTAGAATTATCACTTGCTCACGATAAAGCACTTTCTAGGCTACAAAACGACATATAAATCATTAAGGGACTCGAAGGGTTTCTAAACTAAAAGCTTCGATATATTTCTCAAATCGAAATCGTCATTGATTGTTTTGATGGCTCGCGTAAAATAAATATTATAATAAAAAAGCGACAGGGAAAATAATAAAATGTTATTAAAAACGATAGAAAATACCCTTGTGTACCTCCATTTAAATAATTATAGCTTTCACTAAAACAGTCGTGTACATAATCAATTTTAAAACGACGAGTAAATATTGCACTTTTAGATAACGCGTTGGAGCGTCATGCAGTATATTAACTTTGAAAGCTTATACCAAAGATGTTTGTTCCCACACATGCCAAATATTTTATGTTTTCTAAAACTACGTAGTATAAACTACTCTCCTTGCTAAAAAAAGCAGTCAAAGTAGATCATCAATTTATTCGAATTTTAGCTACTACCGTGACCTCTGTGCAGTGTCTACCCCCCTTATCCATAATCGTCTCCTAAAGACAAGCTGCTAAGTATTTTTTCTCCCTTTTGCTCCTATGGACGTATTTATAATACTGAAAGGGACAAAAATATTTAGCAGCTTGCTAAGTAAGCAGACGTTTATGAATAAGATTGTAAGCTCTAATTGGTGTACACAGTGTGGCACCTAACAGACAAGTAAAAAAAAAATTATAATGTTTACCTAGTAAATTTATAATGTCGGCTCTCCGAAACATATCGCGAGTAGTGGCAAGTTTAACAATTTCATTTTATTTCTAGGTGTTATGTCTCACGAAAATTTAAATTCAACGTTGTGACAAAAAGGGACCGGGGCCAAATTTTAAAATAAATTCCCATTTAAATAACAATTCGACGTTTAACGTCGCAAAAACTCTTGAAACAATTATCTGCTTCACTCCTTTAAAACCATTCAGAATAATTCGACCCATTAATCAATCCATTCAATAAAAAAGTAAATTGAGGTAAAAGTACCTGATATTGTACAAAGGTCCCAACTGACGTGAATCTCGGATCGAAGTCGGCCATTTTGTAAAAGTGAGCGCCATTGTCAAATCGAATCAAACGGGTGAGGTGCGGGAACGAAGATAGCTTAAAATGTAATTTGTAGGGATGGTACAATTTCGGCGAGATATCGGGCCTGCGAAGTTTTCGGCTAATTTGTTTTAAAGCTTGAAACAATCATGGTTCCACCAAATATTTAGAATATAATTAAGGTCGAAGTACACAAGTACATCCCAACGGTGTACCAATACTGGTCATCATAGCTTGAATTGCCACCGATAAGATAAAATCAACTATTAGGGCATTTAAACAATGATAAAATAAATGTATATGTCTTATAATATCTAAATTATTACATAATAAAAATAACTGGTCACAACTGGCAAAAAGTAGCAACGGACAGAAACAACTGGAAGAATTTGAAGGAGGCCTACACCTTACAAGAGGGGTCAAAACACTTCTTTTTTTTCAAATCTATATTTACTTAGTTTAAGATAAAATTCATGTTATTTAAGAAACAAGAGAAATAAAAAGGCTTTATTATTATTATTATATCTAAATTATTTGCATAATTTTAAGACAGTCTGACATTTATTAGGACTGAGCGTTGATATTTTCAATGTCCCAATATGTGACATTCAAACTTGTACTGAGGTGCCATCAATTGGGACTGCCAGCAAAAACACCTGATACTTACTCGTACAATGGAATTGACTGAGAAAATTTGCAATTTTGAGAAATTTTTATATTGTTACCCTATAAAATAAATACTATTTAACAAAACTTACAAACTCTCCCAAAACACATGACAATACATTATGTAGATTTATATGAGCAAAATATCGCGATTCAAATAAATATTCTCTGTTATCATGTTACACACAGGTACTTCCACCTTACCATTTCACTCTGCTGAGGGATTCCACCTTCAGCTTATAGTTACCAACCGGTATCAGGATTGTAACGGTACTCAAAAATATCTGAACAGTCGTCAACGATATATATCAGAGTGGCCAGGGCGCTCACAAATATCTGAGCAAACCTCTATTGCCATGGTGGCGTTAGTGTGCGTGTTCAGTTATTTTGAGCATCGTGGCTGTTCCGATTTATCTGATGGCGACTGTACGCATTACACAACAGTCAATTACTGGGAACTGTATAATATTATACTGTCCATTGGTGAGTATGACGAAGCCTGGTGCTGATTCCATTTTGTAATATCTTGACGAAGCCTGCGGCGGACTTATGATGTGTAAATTGAGATCCTGTAATAAATTAATTGTACTGTAAAATATTTTGACAATAGGTACATGTAAATTTTAGTTAAATACAGTTTTTAAACTTTTGCAGTAACCCGTAGTACAGTCAAGTGCAAAAATAAGTATCGAAAGAATCCTCTTATAAATATGTTACGACGTTCTTATTACACAGAATTAGACTGTACTGAGACATATTTTAGAACATTTTTGGGTAAAACTTATTTTATGTTTGACTTCCTTGCATAATCTGTTCATTCGTGCACATTTTTTTTTTTTTTTTTTTATACCACGTCGGTGGCAAACAAGCATACGGCCCGCCTGATGGAAAGCAGTCACCGTAGCCTATGGGCGCCTGCAACCTCAGGGTGTCACATGCGCGTTGCCGACCCAATAAAAATAACGTTGGCACAACAAAGTGGCTCCACTCCACCTGATCGTAAGTGAAAAGTAGAGCCCAAATCGCGGCGGCAACGAACAGGAGACAATCAGTAACCTGTTAGTTGCCACCGCCTTGCTGGCCCGTTAGATACTGGTAAATACACCGGCTGACCCCGAAACACGGCAAACACGAAGGAAAGTCATTTCACGGGCGTTTACACCGAATGTACGGTGGTAGCCAACCAGGCGGGTACTAGTAAAAATACCCTACCACCGGCTGAGAAGCTGGATACTCAGTATTTCCCTTAGTCGACTCCTACGACACCCACGGGAAGAGAGGGGCGGTGATTTTTGTATTCTTACTCCGTCACCGCACGGATAGAATTGGTTAATTTCCTTTAGTGGTTATTTTCCATAGAATTGGTTACCCCAGTGATTCTAGCAAATGTACGCAACTTCACCTCGCGGCTTCCTGGCTGTACCATAATAACCAAAGAAAAAAAACCGACTTAAACCGATTTCTCCAAGATCCCATCATCTTATCAGACCCCGATTTGGTACCAACGGGTTTTTTACAATTCTCGGAAAAAAAACCGTTGAATTAAGAACCTCCTCATTTTTAGAAGTCGGTTAAAAAGCAGCAAAAAGGACGCGAGATGCTATCGCGCTCTAGTTGTACTAGGTCCGTTATTGTCATTTCAGTCATTTGTATTGAAGTGTCAGTTCAAATTAAGTAATAGTCAGCAAAGTTAAATGTGAAGTTTTCGTCGATTCGTTGCCGCTCTAATGAATTGTCGATTCAGTTTAGGTTTATCAAGTGCTTGAGTACGCTGGGTCCATTTTATACAATATTATACTTTAGAAGAATTAATTCATTATTGGTAGGTTACTGACGTTTGTTAGTTGGTATCCAGAATTAAGTTAGAGTCTCATATTTTAATGACAAAGGGGACTTAAATAATCGCGTCAATACGAATCTCGCGTATTCTAAATCGTAGATAAATTGTTGATGATGATGATGTTTCGGCAGACTCAATCTGCCTTAACGTAAATTTACTTTTTGAAAATCGTGAAAGCATATACATAATGAAAGTAAGACTCATCATAAAAAGTACATGTTTTGAATATGATATTATGTTATGTATGTCGGTTTAACTAAAACCTATTCTGGATTCTGCTAGTCTGCTAGAAGTAAGGTCAGTAGGGATAAGTCCAGCATATTTTATTTTTAAGGAAAATATGTCATCTTTTATACTGCGTCGGAAATCAGTTAGTAGACGGACTTTCCTGATAGACGGTCTTATCCGCATTGGCCTAGTATTTGGTAATACGAATTATTTTGGTAAAACGTAGATGCTATTTTTAACACTTTATTCCTTTTAACATTACCTACTCGTAGAAAAATGTCAATACGTGTAAAATTAACGACCTCCCACCGCCAATATAAAATAGGTTAGTCCATTCAAGTGATTTACTCCACCCATTCACCATCTCGTTTTGAGCGCTGTCTTTTTAAAAGGTCTTACTGTTCTGTGAAAGCCCTAAGAAAATAGCCCTTTTGAAAAAGCTTTTTAGTTAATCTCGTACGTGGGACGATGTGACAAGTTGGTCACTTTATTCGTTAAGGTTAAAACACTCAATTTGAGGTAGGGTAACATGGTTGACACTGGGTTGCTGGTACACAGTAGGTAACGCACACAACTACAAAACGCACAGCGTTATTATTACTTTTCTACGCACCCTAGATACCTTTGACCGACACGTTCTTACTAGCTCAATCTCCATGGAGCCGCGCAAGTACAACGTCCAGCGCAGGTGTCCAAGTGTTAGTGCCACGTGATGGAAACAATTACGTAAGTCGGAATTTAAACTATATTTTCCAAACACTTGCCAGTTTAAGCCCTGTTATTTTTTCATTATTAACTTGATTAATTAACTATTGCCTATATTCGTTTTTTTTTCGATGTGAGTATTTTTTCTATTATATTAAATTTTTTTAATTTATTTTTCATCACACTTGCTGCCTAAGCGCGCCATTGTTTGCGCGCGCAGCGGGATTAATAGAAAAGTGAAATTCCCTCGGGAGTAATAGAAATGTCAGTACGTCATTTAATAATGTTATTTTTTTAAACTTATTTTTTTGTCGGCAAGTGTGATGAAAAACATTGTATGCATCACGGTCGGTAAGCGGAATACTAACTCGAGTCATAAAAGCCCTCCGCCTAACGGCGTCGGGCTTCTAACACTCTCGTTAGTAATTCCGTACTTACCTCCCTTGATGCACAATGTACTATTGACGTAAGGGTAGACACTGGGTCAAGTGGGTCAAGTACACAATGAGTCTGTGTCCTAGTGTATAATTATGTATGTTTTGTCAAATTACAACAATAATTTTATATTACAGAATGTTGAGGAAAAGGGTGATTTGTCGAAAAGTAGGCGGCATTACTGCCCGGTTAATGGAAACGGCTCTAAAAACCATAAAAAATGGAAGAATACTATAAGAAATGTGCAGTATTGTTTTATGGTCTATCCGCCAAAGAGTGCTGACATATGGCATACCAAATGGCATTACACAATAATATTAATATGCCACCTTCCTGGGAACAAAATCAAATGGCCGACATTGATTGACTAAGAGGCTTTCGCGAAAGACACCCAGCACCCAGAGCTATCTTTACGGAAACCAGAGGCATGTAGTCTGGCGCGAGCTACTGCATTTAAAAATGAAACTGTAAGGGCTTTTTTTGAAAGTCTTGCAAATGTCATCCAGCATCATTCAGCTTTTAGAAAATTTGATCTCATGAAAGTATTATGTTAGGCAGAGAGTGATAAGACTAAAGAGGTAATAAGGGGGTTCAGGTTCACCTTATGCAGTCGCTGTTACTAGTCGATTATGTCCTGAACCGGAAATGTCCGGAATTTGATCTCAATTAAGATTAATAAACCTACCAAGTAGGTTGCGTTGTGGTAGTTAATAATTTAGAGTGACTGGTTATTGCAATAAAAAAATGAATAGTCGTTGTTGTTTCATTGATTTTTTTCCATATCTTGCCTACGTAATTCTCCTTGGCCCACTGTGAACAACTGATATATTCATTGTTCACCCCCCCCCTGTTGCACAGTGGATCAATTTCCACTTTTTTTTTAAGTTTTACTATTTCTAAATAGCTTCTAATACACATTCCACACCGTAATCAGATGAATTTCAAATAAATGAAGTATACGATAGTCCAAAAATTATGTATATAGCACGAATATTTTTCGAGATATAGGCCTTGTAAAATGGAGTGATCCAGTGTTAAACATGTTACCCTACTTTTTTAATAAATGTAGTCGATTATATTTCTTCGGGCATTTAGCAAGACGTAGAGAGCTTTCCATCGAGAGGCTGGTAGTTCAAGGCAGGGTTGAGGGCAACAGATTACCTGGTTGGTCCCCTATGTGGTGGACCGACCGGATCAAATCTGCTACAAATCAGCCCGTGCACGAAAATACTAGACGCGCAGCCGTGAGAGAAGATGGGCGGGTGGTGAAACTCTACACTCAAGATAATGACGGCCACGACCACTCTGCCAAGAGTGTAGCGAAGAAGAAGAACTCGAGAATGGACGGGTATTGATGTTAATGCGAGTTTCAATTCAAATTCCCACAAGAATGGCTCTGAAACTACAGTTTGTACGTAAAACGTGTGAGTGTTCTTTGTTGCCCCTATATTTTTTTGAATATGACGCCTTTTTTTGCTGACAAAGTTTGTTGTACAGAGTGCACACTATGATCCATATGACTAACAATTAACATTCGTAACAAAATTGACAAGATCATGATTTTTATTTTCATCAATTAAGAGACCCCGTTAATGATGCCCAAGCAATCACCTTGAAATTCTGAAAAAGTACCAGAGCCCGATGCTATTTGAAATGAAATGAAATGAAAAATGTTTATTTGATGCTAAAAATAGAAACAAATAGAAAACTAAATCTATGGATGCCACTCAGCATATGCCGGGACTAAAGGGCTTTGGTTATGGCGCTGGTTTTCAGGGCAACCAGATATTTAACGATATATTTTTCAATGAAAATGCCCAACATTATTATACTATACTCTTTCCCTCTTGCGTACATATATTCTCTTGCCTCTTTGTGTAGTATTATGCTATGTTAACCAGCATCGTTAGTTTCCTTTTGTGCTAGATCCTACTTACAATTGGAACGTGATTCTGGGCAGGTAAAGCGTACTAGTAACACAGTGTATATTAAAAGCAACAGTAGCCGTACCATGACCTGCTACCATTAGAGTTCAAATTTCATTTTTTTTTATTCATGCGCTAAGGGGTTAAGGGCATAAACAGACGTTCATTTCTTACATGGTATATGATACGTAATGTGAAAATATACTCTTAAACATTGATAATCACCAAATTACAGAAAATAAAGCCGACTTCAACCATTTCTCCAAGATCCCATCATCAGATTCCGACTTGGTGCCAACGGAACCATTCCGTTGTTATATTTCTTCGTTAAAAAAACTGGTATGTATAGGTACGGATACAAAAATGAACTTTTTTGAAGTCTGTTAAAAACTCATTTTATATATCTTAATTTAAACTTTCACGACTATACACTCATATTATAACGACAAAACTTTCGAAATAAAACTACGAAAACGGATAAACTCGCGTATATTAATTAACTTTAACTTCATTCCGACGTTTCGAACACTTTGCAGGGTTCGTGGTCTGCGGGCGTTTCACAATGCAATACTCTTTATTGCACACCTCGTAACATAAAAAAAGAAACAAAAAAATAGAATCTTAAAGGTTTTCATAGTTTTATTTCATGAGCAATCCTTGCGGTAACCGAAGAAGACAAAACTGACGTTTAATACTACGAACAAATAAAACATGGAAGCCGCACGCCATAGTATATTTATTGCCTTTCAAAAACGGTCCTGAATTTTAGTTGACAAAATGTAACCCCCTCTGCAATGCATTACGACAATGAATTTCAATGTCAACCTATAAAAACTTAAACCGCCATTTAAGAATAGTTGTGATTGGTCCATCGAAGTTTTGATTGGCTATATTCTATAAACATTTATCAAAGATGTTGCGCCAATATATGCGCGGTGTTAAGAAAAGCGCTATGTCCTGCCCATCTTGCCACAATTGAACAATTCATTTTGGGGGCATTTTTGAGCTGGCATTAGACGTCCATGTTATAATTATATGGTCGCAGGTTTAATATTATCCTGACGTTAATTTCGTCTAGCTAAAACTAAACTTGTACTGCTTTACTGCACATACAATATCCACTGTGCCTTTAAGCGTATACTTATACCGTGACAGAAACGTGCCTCGACCGATAGAAGCCGATAGCAAATGGTCGGATCGGGTTTGAGCACCACTTGTGTGTGCAGATAGACACGGAGCCAGTTCGTGGTCGGTTTGACGAACGATTGGAGATAAAATGTATGCTTTGTTGCATATACGCTTTCTAGTTCTACAGGAGAATTCCATGAAAATGTCTACTTTTTGTCCGTACGTGACGCTATGGTGGCTACCCTAATAAAATATGTTGGCTGCTAAGAAACACTGTCAACCTTAAAGCCTTTATATTATAAAGCTTGTTCACGAAATAAAGTAGCCATCGTAAAATCAGTGTCTACTGTTACGCAACAGTCCCATCTAGTTCTAACAGCCATGGGACTGTAAATTGGTTCTTCTGTTTTATTTTCATACAACCCAATATCCAAAAGCATTCGCTGAAAAGTCGCAAAAATCAAAATAACTTCAGATAATGCTTAATGCAAAAGTTCACGCCCAAAAAAGTGCGAACTTCCGAGACGATTTCAACAATGGTAGTCTTGAAATAATTAATAAAAATTGTAGACACGAGATTCACAGTTTATTATAGTATCACTATTGCAATTTAGTTAAGACCCATTGGGAAACTAAATGACCCAAAATGGTAAAATAAGAAGATACGCTACTTAAATCCAGAAGTTTAAATAAAATTCCATAATTATGGAGAAATTGATATAAATATCAACCACAGCGTCCAAAAAGATAGGCAAAGAGCCCTTCTTTGTAATAACACCCATACTAAGGTATGGTCTCATACAAAAAAAAAAGAATTATACAGCAATGGCTACTTTATTTCGTGAACAAGCCTTATTATTTATGACCATACTCGGTTACCTCATTTTATTTCTCAAAAGTATTGAAACCACTGTGTCCGTACGTGACGTTTTTATGGAATGCTCCTACTGGGTCGCGTTTTATAAGCTTACAATTTACAAATTCACTGTTTGCCTCTCTAACGCACGCAAATATTGGCTAGAAAGAGAGGCAAACAGCGAAATTGTAAATTGTAACTTTATAAAACGCGACCCAGATATAGTATTTTTCTTTCGTATTTTCATGGAAACGTCCGAAATTATCTTGTCTCGATTCAGTGCCTACAATGCAATAGATAGTCAGCCTCCGTAGCCTAGTTAGTAGTGATAGTGACCCTTCCTACAAAGCTGGAGGTTCCGGGTTCGCACTGGACAGGCTGATTACAAACAATTTTTTCTTATATTTACAGTACTTGCAACAATTACTCGTAATCTAGCAACCCAAAAAAATCGTTAGATCGATCGTTAGACAGGTAAGGACCAAAAATATATGGGAACATCAGTCTTTTGATCATGAATTGCTATTTTTATATCCACGGAGTTATCTGACGATAAAGTTATATATTGTTATTTGTATTCTACAAAAAATGAGAAAAATCTGAATTTTGATGGCATGTTTATACAGTATTTCCTATGAATACATCCGACACGTATTAATTGACCGAGAGTGTACACTTGTACAGTCGACGTCAAAGATTATTACGCGACCTTAATGTCAAGGCAATAGAGTCGTATTAATATATTTTTGGCACTTAAACCATAATAATATCTTTGACGTCGACTGTACATGAACACCTCTTTAAATATTTTTCAGATTGAACATTAGAATCCTTTTTATGACTAAATTAAGATAACGAAGAAACCGCTTAAGTGAAGATATAATACGCAATGTCTCTTAACTAGTTAACGATATAATGACATACTAATTAGCAAACGTTAACCAGCGTTTGTTTCGCGCTAATGAGCTTGTATGCATCGTATGCAGGCACGAACTCAAATGCAGTTTCCATGCAACATTATGCATTATACGATAATTAACAGACTCGCTAAATTGTCATGTGTTTATCTTATTATACATTCTCAATTAAAACGGGTCATGTGGATTTTTTCATAGAATAATGCTTCTTCTTCTTCTTCTTCTTCTACCTAGCGTTATCCCGGCCTTTGCCAGGGTCCGCTTTCCTGTTACATTTCCTCCACTTTGTGCGATCCTGGGCATCTTCTACTGTAAGCCCATTCACACTCATGTCAGCCTTCACGACATCTAGCCATCGCTTTTTTGGTCTGCCGCGGGGTCGGAGGCCGTGCATAGAATAATGCAAACAAGCTAATTTAAATTATTTATAGTATAGGTAGAAAATTATTTGATATCAGGTTGTATTAGCATTTCCCTGAAGTTATCATTGAAACCGAAAAAACATTAAAGTTGTCGTTACTTTAATGTTTTTGTGGTTTGTAAAGACAAAAACCGGCCAAGTGCGAGTCGGACTCGCGCGCGAAGGGTTCCGTACCATTATCAATTTATTATTTAAAAAATACAGTTAAATCAACCTACCTCAAAAACTATAGGAGATAATTTAATCAAACTAAAAATCGTTGATAGAGTTTATTAATGTGCATAACATATATTTTTTTTAGAATTTTAAATCGCGTAGTTTAAAAAATAGAAGGGGGGGGGACACATTTTTCAGACTTTGAGAGCTGATATCTCGAAAACGATTTGCTTAAATAAAAATGAGATTTATAAGCCTTCATATCATTTTCAAAGACCTTTCTAGTAATACCCCACACGTTTATATACAACTAATTTTTTTTTTCTATCCCTCAGTTACATGTATGGAGCGCCCCCACTCTAATGGTTTTTTTTACAATTTAGTATCATAATCCTGTAGCGGTTCATACAACACATATCCTTACCAAATTTCGTTACTGTAGCATTTATAGTTTCCGAGTAAATCGGCTGTGACAGACGGACAGACGGACAGACGGACATGACGAATCTATAAGGGTTCCGTTTTTGCAATTTTGGCTACGGAACCCTAAAAATGTAGAACGTTAAAAAACCCATAGTATTACGAGTTTTTAAATCATAACTTGCTATTTTTATATCTCCCTACGGGTTCACCTGACGATGAAGTTCCATGTTTCTTGGATTTGATGAAAATTTCAGGAAAATTCCAATACAATCTGATGTTAAAAACGGTTCCACTTGCTCTAATATAAAAAAAATGTTATCAACATTTTTCCTGAATTTTCTAAGAAAAAATCCAACTGACCCGTTATTAAAAACCAAGTGTCCATGACTATGCAATAAATGAATTGAAATGTAAGTTATTAAAAAAAACAGTTTGACTTATTCATAGTTATTTTAAACAAAATTACATTACAGTTCATTGTAAACGAGGCAGAACAGAACAATTATATTGTAGTTCGAGGTGGTCCCATATCAGAAGTTGCACGGAAGTGACAGAATATACAATACGTAACTGTGCCTGATACTCGTAAAACTACTTATAGTAATTTAAGGTTTCATTACTCACTTTTTGACATCTATTAATGAGGCTAGTGAGACTATTCTCCATAATGGCACCAACGCCGTTAAGAAGACCTTTTGTACC
>JALPQI010005873.1:0-62304 GCA_025490895.1 Thaumatotibia leucotreta | reverse complement strand
GCACCGTCGTATACTGTAGTAAGTGTACTTACGATAGTTAATACGGGACGGCCACCCGCGCTCGCGCAGCGTAAGTGCTAGTTACGATCTTATACGCGGTGGGGCAGAGGTTTTTCAAGAGCGATATTTTTTTACCAAAAACTAACAACTAGATGAAACAAAAATGGTTATACGATACATTTTATTCGATAAAGTAAGACACTACATCGGAAACAAACTCAAAGTAACTGCGAGACCAAAATTAATTTTCGAAACGGCCGTTGTAGTTAAACAAAATGTAGTCTGAGATGAAATAAAAGACGGATCAGAAATAAAAAATGATTTAAAACCACTAAGCAAAGTTAGTAATCTGTTCGAGTTCACTCAGAAATCCATTGTGAATTCATTAGTATGGATGCTGACAATTTTTTAATAATACCGGTGAATACTGAAGTATGTTATCACTTACCACAACTTACGTCGGAGTTGAAGATCGGTGTTTTGTCTTAAGTTTAACATACTACTATTTACGTTGGATTTTATTAATTTTTTTGTGTTGTATGTGTACTTGAGACATTTTTCGTCGGAAATTGTTTTTAAATTTCTATTGTAAGTGATATTTAAGACAGTATGCGTCGGATCAAATACAGAGTTACTACAATTTACAATTATAATGTCGGCGTATTTCAATAATTTTTGCTCATTATACAGGTTCGCCGCTTCTTTTTGAACCAAACGATAAATAAATGCATAAGTCATTGTAATAAAACGGCATTTTTTCTGATAGTGACGACGACAAAACGTCATATCACTTACATTATTAAACACTGCAGCAGTTGGTGGGTTCATTTATGAGTATTTAGTCATCATTCATCAGTGAAATCATCGTCTGAAGTTCGAAGATTTGACTGCTGACTGAATGAAACCGCCAACAGCTGCAGTATCTAATCATGAAAGCGACACGACTGTTCTTTAAAAATATAATTACGTTGAAAAAAGCTTGATATCGATCTCATAATTATGATGTAGTTGAAGCTGAAGGCATTTTTGTTAACTGATTTTTTATTATGTCTTCGCACTGTGAGAGAAGTCATTAATCTGCCATGTCTATAATTATAATTTCAAAACTACGTTCCTAATGCTGAATGATAGACTGTTTTTGTGTACTAACTAAATGCACAACATTATAATAAAACGGCTAAACTCATGTATATTCGGTAAATATAAAAAGTGAATAATAAACAGATGAGCACCAAGCAGCTCGCTGAGCTCGTTGAGATAAACGGGTTGAGGGTGGTCTTGCGCCGGCACTGATGCCATGTCCGACTGCGGGCTTATGTCACCGAACACTACGTAACAGATGATAAGCACACGAAGTCACTGTGTGCACAAAACCATCATTATTAGCTCGGATATTACCGGCTTCTATGCCGTTGGCTCAGTCCAGCCCCCATTCCGATTAAAATTACTCTTAATCGCTCTGTATATCTTCCGTGGCAGGTAGCATCTTTACCGTACCAGCATCCTTGCTTTATCAAAGCGTTTAGGAAATGCAATGTGCCTGTATCGTATGCGTCCACCACAGCCGAGCTATATCTATCTCCCTGTCCTTGACACTCCGAATGTGCTCCGAGTCTTGTAGACCCATTACGACGTTCCTTACCGAAGTCGTACGGTATCTCATAAACACCCGAACTGCCAAGTGAATTTCCGTCCTTTGGAGATCGTAAGAAGTACTCATATTGGTATGAGGACGCAAAATGGTCTTAATGCTACATCTTCGGCGTAATAGGCGTCCAATTCCGTTTGTCACTCCTGTAATGTGAGGCAAGAATAATGGTGCCCTCTCTACTGTGTGGTGATGTCGAAACGTCCCTGAGCTCCTTGTACGCTGACTTTATCTCCAACCATATCTGTTCCTCTCCAAGCTTTCCAACGTCTCGTCTCGTCTGACATGTTGCAACATTACTAATAGTTTAGATAACAGGAGGTAATAAATAGGAGATGCCTGTGTCCAGCAGTGGACCGAAATAGGTGAATGATGTGATGTGAATAAAAGATATAAACTCATTTCGAATGTATTGTGAATCACAGAACCGCGAGGACAGGTTTGCGAGATAATGGTATAAGCCACGGCAGGTAACTAGCAGGTAGCTTTTCTATAGACTTTTTGTGACAGACGATCATTCTGACCTAGTATTAATAACCCATCAAGAAAACGAAGTGTCCCATCCACCTCTCTCTTAAATGTGAACATCATTCTGGGATGCATCTCATTAAGATCGGTTAGTAACACATCAACAACTCTATCAGGAATTACAGCAAAAACGTCATCCAGCATCTCGGCCTTTTCGGACAACTCTTGAATGCCCTCTGCTTAAATTTATCCATGAAAATGTTGACCAGTACCAGAACTGCATTACAAGAGAACTCTTTGCTTCAATCTGCAAATAATAATCCCCTTACCAAACAGAATAGCAACTATTCAGGAAATGTTCGATGAATTTCATGTGCACAGTCGTTACGAGCTACAACATCTTTAATTATTTTTATAGTTTCCAATACTCGCAAACAATGAAGCTGCATCAAACTCAACTACATAGTCTCGTCTTCATTCAACACGAAATTTTCCAAAAACTTTACAAAAACACTTTTCCTGATCTATTTTTCATAATAAAACATACAAAAAAACTATTCACCTGCTTAATTTTCTCAAAATATTCCATCAGGGTTCCATAAAAATACTATTAAATTGTTTGTTAAATGGCATAATATAGTAACTAACAAAAAGTTTTTACAATGTGTCCGCAAAATTATGTTGTAAATAACAGATACGACCAAACTTACACGCATAATTCCAACGTATCTTGTAGTATGTATTACTTACGATCAATGACCATTTATGACCACCGGCGTAAAGTGAAGTAAGTAATACATACCACAATTTTTAGATTCTCTTCTCCGTCATATACTGTCGTAAGTGCAATTCCGGCAAAAATATGAAATATATCAAAGAAGTAATTATATCACTATAAAGATAGTATCTTTGTTATTGATTATGCTAATTTTCAAAGCAATCCATTGAACTATGTGACTACCGTACACATTTCAAACTTTAAAGTGCTCTCCTGTAAACTTGCCATTTTCAACTTACGACAACTTACGTAGGGGCCGTCGAAATCTTGGTTAGGAGCTAGCTTTTTCCCTGGAAAGGCCTAGAAATTTATCTAAATCCGAAAATCTGCGCGTTAAAGTATGCGCTTGTACTGTTCCTACCGAAGGTGTTAGGGTTTTTAATAATCACCAAATAAAAAAAAACTGGCTGATTTTTCTAAGATCAGGGTCCTGTTTATCGAACACTTGTAACTTGTAATGCAAGTGGAAGTCTCTTTTTAACACTATTAATTAGATAAGGACTTCCGCTTGTATTACAAGTTACAAGCTTTCGAGAAATAGGCCCCTGACCTCATCTTATTCATTTATTTTAACTTTATTCCACAAAAGAAAATCTTAGCAGCATACATAAGTGAACTTAATGCTAAGGGCATTCTATACCAGTCAATCTTAAGGTAAAGCAGAGAAGGTGGTGACTTGTTGCCAATAGAAGTATCTCGGGGGTATAAAAATAGAAAATTAGTTCAGTGTTCTCTACGATACTTAACTAAAAACATAGGTACCTACATAAACAAAAAATCTGTTTACCTTAACGAGTACTAGATGTGGCTAAAAAAAAGTACAGTCAGCGATAAGAGCTTGACCATAACATTTTTATACATAAAAAAATATATCTACAGGGCTTCCCCTTCATTCATAAACGTCTCTTAACTTAGGAATTTGATAAGTATTTCATTTCTATGTTCCTTTCGGTCTTATCAATGTCTTTATGCGATAAATTCTAATAATTCTACAAGACCGAACACTTTTCCTATAAAACAATACTTTTTGGCTTGTTCAGTTTTGAGACGTTTAAGAATAAAAGGGTTAGTGTGCAAACTGAGTGGACACTTGAGCGGAGCGGGCAGAAGAGCGTGCGGCGGGCCGTCCATGTTAAACAAATGCAAACGTATGCTCGTGGTCTGAGCGCACGCCGTCCAAATGGCTTCAAACTCGACGCGCCGCCCGACGCTCGGCATTCAGGCCTTGCACTTAGTCTGCAAACTGAATGGATACTCGAGTAGAGCGGGCAGAAGAGCGTGCGGCGGGGCGTCCATGTCAAACAAATGCAAACGTATACGCGTGGCCTGAGCGCACGCCGTCCAAATGGCTTGACGCTCAACGCGCCGCTGCCCGCCCCGCCGGACGCGTCGCCCGACGCTCGGCATTCAGGCCTTACACTTAGTGTGTAAACTGAATGGACTCTCGAGTGGAGCGGGCGTCCATGTTAAACAAATGAAAACGTATGCGAGTGGCCTGAGCGCACGCCGTCCAAATGGCTTGACGCTCGACGCGCCGCCCGACGCTTGTCATTCAGGTCTTACACTTAGTTTGCAAACTGAATGGACACTCGAGTGGAGCGGGCAGAAGAGCGTACGGCGTGGCGCCCATGTTAAACAAATGAAAAACGTATGCTCGTGGTCTGAGCGCACGCCGTCCAAATGGCTTGACGCTCGACGCGCCGCCCGACGCTTGTCATTCAGGCCTTACACTTAGTCTGCAAACTGAATGGACACTCGAGTGGAGCGGGCAGAAGAGCGTGCGGCGGGGCGTCCATGTGCAAATGTATGCGCGTGGCCTGTGGCCTATTTCACCATAATTACAAGTATTGTAATTATAGTATATTGTAGTAATTGTAAAATATCACTATTACTGACGTCACAGGCCTCCGGCTACGGCTACCGCTTACTATCGGACGGTCCATGAGCTTGTTTGCCACCAACATAAAATTATTACTGATAAGGTTATAAACTACTTTTTACTTTCCGAAACAATTATTGTCGCAAGGTTAGTACAATTCTCATTCAATCTCGACATGAAGTTTGGCATATATTATGTCGGAATTTCGGTACAATTGTCGTGTTTTTTGTGACAATTGTAATTTTGCGTCGCAAAAAGTAGTTATTTACTGCTGATTTATTCAAGTTCCTGCACTACATTTTATGTTGGTGGCAAACAAACGCATGGCCCTTCCGATGGTAAACGATAAATGTAGCCTATAGACGCCCCAGATGGGAGAAACAGTAAATTTACAATTGTAGCACTTTTCAATGTGGTGAAATTGGGGCCTGAGCGCACGCCGTCCAAATAAATCCCTTGGACGCTCGACGCCCCGCCACACGCTCCGCTTCACTCGTCGCTCGTCGCTCGGTGCTCAGGCCACACTAAGCCTCACTACACGTTGCGTATACCAAGTGCACCAACCCGATCGGAACGAAAGCGGATTATTTGCTCCAACACGCTCGCTGTGACACATAGCTAATTGTGTGTGGCACCCCTATGTAAATTGAATTAGGATCGAATTCTATATTGATACAGTAAACTTTTTCAACGAAGGATTATATTTTAGAACAATTTTTTGTTTCAATATTGTGACGCGTTGATTTTATTTACAATACTACAGATCACATTGTTGGTAATACTCATTCGTTTAAATGTAATCGTAAACGCATCCCGCTTACAAATCTAGTTCTATCTTAAGATTTTTAAGATAAGTGTCATGGGTAAGGCAGGTGGTGTAATGCTTATTTATTTACGTATTACGTAAATATTTTGGGACATTTTACAGAAATCGACCTAGTTCCACGGTATGCTCAATTCAGGCTTCTGATGTTGGTATCAAGCGACGATATACGTACTATAGATACTCAAATACATAGATAGATAGCTATGACAAAAGAACAAATCTTGCCGGGATTCGAATCTGGATCCTCCAGCTACGTAGGCAGGGTTACTACCAACTAAGCTACGGAGGCTGACAAAGATTGTGTTAAAGGCTAGCGGATATATGAACACTACTCATAGTAGTACTTCAACGTTATGGGAATCCTACCATTTAACGTCCATCAAGGTAACATAATACTACGTAGTAAACAACAGTATTACTATGTATGTAGTAGTTTAACGGATACAAGTTGAGTCAGATACCCTTCCTTTCTCCCCAAGACGGGTGATTACCCTCATCCAAATATACTTTCACAAGCATTTATAAAAATACTTTGTAGGTTATCTGAATACAAAGAACGTTATAAATATGTATAATTGTTATAGACACCTAAAATAAATCGTCTGCAATAAAATGGCTGTGGTAAATAATGCAAACAATTCAATTTTCACTTTAAAAAAAATTATCTGTACACACGAAAGCTATTTTCACGTTTCATTCAAGGAATAATTATTTATGTTAATTATTTACTAGGGTTTATTCTCTTCGGTTACTCACTCACTCATGAAATAAAACTAAAACTGGTCTGCGAACCCTGTAAAGTGTTCGAAACGTCGGAATGAAGTTAAAGTTAATTAATATACGCGAGTTTATCCGTTTTCATAGTTTTATTTCATAAGGTTGTTATTTTTATGTTATTTTCTTAGTTAACAGTCCTGTTTTATTATTTATTTATTTATTAATAGTATATAATGGATTACAGTCTTAGAATAAGTAATTGTCCTACAAAACTCTTCAGAGTTTGACTGTAGGATCCCAGTCTCTTTTTAGTTACATTATACAGGGTGGCTGGTAAGTAGACCGACAAACTTGAAAGGTGTATTCCTGAACACATTTTGAGGCTATAATGTCATATTAACTTTTCTGGATTCGGCTTAGTTCAAGAGATAATGACATGTTATTCAAAAAACTATTTTCATCACAAGTCACTGAAAAATGCCTGCACGATTAAAACTCATACACTAGTAGTTTTCATCTCGACTTACACACTGATTAAAGTTAGAGAAAATGAGGAAAAAGTTTCAGAAAAATGTTCAACAAAAATTTTTTTTTCAAAAACCCTGAAAAAAAAAATTACCTACAATTTATTACTGGTCATGTACAAAAAAAAAAACAAAATATCAAAAAAGGAATAAAAAAAAATTTTTTTTTTGGTCTACAATGACATATGTCACATATTTTTTTACTTCTTTTGTCATCAAAAATGCATTGGTACAGTCTGTCGGTATACTCGTTCCCACCCGTATTAAATACAATATATTAAATAGTTATACATAGGTTTAATCATTGTTTCAAACTCAATCCAACAAGTGCAGAGTTTTTTTATTTATCTTGTAATGTTGCTATTTTGGTAATACACTCTTATTCCCGGGAACCGCCGATTTGACAACTCATGACACGGCTACCGTTCGATACTCAGCAGAGCTCAAGTTTACGCAAATGTCAGCGTCAACTCACATGCATTATGATATTTATGTCGTAGGTAAGCGATGAGAACGTAACCTTGTTAATATTTTATAACTACAAGCGACACACCGAACCGTCGGAATAAATTGCAGCGTATAACTTTTACTCGCGACTGTACACGTAAATTCAAATAAATGAGCGGGTGGGTTAGTTACGAGGTATTTATTCTTATAAATCGGACTTTACGCGGGGGCCGTAAAGAAGAGTTTTCTGCGCCTCTTTGCCTACAGGTAATGTGGGGCTCTATTCGACATTATGTTATAACATATCCATGCCATGACTACCTGTGTATAGTGATATTGAATCCGGGTAGTCCTAAAACTTGACAGTTCGGTAAAAAATTGTCACTGCATTTTACAAAATGCGTAAAAAAATGGTACCTAACGGATTGAAAAAACAACCTTAAAACAATAATTTTCTCATACAAGAATAGAAAGAGCTCGCGTTTCTAAGTGGGGGACAACTCTGGAAAAAATGGCCCTCATTTTCAATCGCCCTGCCGAGTAGGTACTTTATAAGCTAGGAGGTACTCTGAAGCCATTTTAAGTATTCACGATAAATCATCATCAGCCTATAATGCTGTCGCTGATCATTAAGAAATCAATAAATAATAATCAGCGACACTGTAATCCCTTAGTTCCTTCCCACGGAAAGAAATGGGGTGGTGACAAATATTCTTACTGCCGTAAACACGTGGTCAACAATATTTTTTGGCGTATGACGTCTAAATTTAGAGCAACTTGAATGTTGCTTTAGCAAGTGTACAATTTTTGATGCATGTAGCTTCCGCTCTTTCCGGATTCCAGAGAAATAAAACTCGGTTATGGCGGACTGTACAAAACATCGAGGGTTGTAAAAAACTACCGCGTATACTAAAATGGTTACTAAAAACTTACAGTAAAAAGTACATTTTAATCGAATTTCTCTAAATTTTCTTTAATCGAATCGAAGGTCTCTATTATGAAGTGCCTATTAAATTGAGTTCAATAGAAACGCACATTATTCTTTATAGATAGAAGATTGACGATGGGCAGCAGCGTCATCATAGTGGACACATTACTGCGATCGCCAATCCGCTTGTCCAGCGTGGCGATTATGGGCATTTACTTCCTAATGCGTCTATACGCATAGTTGATAGGAGAGGCCTACGTCCAGATATAGGCTAATGATGAGTGATGTGTATACGTGAGTTTAACCGTTAGCAGGCCAGATGTTAGACTAGTATTTTACTGATTTCCCTGTTCCAATTCACACATCTCAAAATCGCCATCGCATCCGCTGACCTATTTTAACAAGAGATTTCCCTAAATAATATTAGATCGGAACGGTTACGGCCGCGGTTCTGAATCGAAGGGTATCATCGGCTATTCTGAAAGGACTTTGGTCCCTAGGGACCCGTCACTTTGGCCTCAATTCTGACACGAAAGTTGTGTGTCAATGTGTTTCCTCAGGCCAGCCGTACACCTGTAAGTTCTTACGTAAGTTATAGGGACGGGACTATACTAAGGAATGAGATAGTGATATACACCTCTCATTCCTTAGTATAGCTCCGTGCCTATAAATTACGTAAGAACTTACAGTGGCCTATTTCACCATAATTACAAGTGTGACAATTGTAAAATATCACTGTTACTGACGTCACAGGCCTCCGTAGGCTACGGCTACCGCTTACTATCGGACGGTCCATGTGCTTGTTTGCCACCAACATAAAATTATTATTAACAACGTTATTATATCGTAAATAAACTACTTTTTATTTTCCGAAACCTGTGACAATTGTCACAAGGTTTAGTACAATTTTAATGAAATCTTGATATGAGGTTCGGCCTATGTCGGAATTTCGCTACAATTGTCGTGGTTTTTGTGACAATTGTAATTTTTCTCAAAAGAAAGTAGTTATTTACTGCTGATTTATTAAAGTTCCTGAACTACATTTTATGTTGGTGGCAAACAAACGCGCGGCCCTTCCGATAGTAAACCGTATCTGTAGCCTATAAACACCCCGATTGGAGAAACAGTAAATTTACAATTGTAGCACTTGTCATGGTGGTGAAATTGGGGCCTGGTGTACGAGCGCTAAACACCTTTATAAATAAATGTGTAAGTGGTCTGAGATAGGTTGATGCTGAAAGGACATTCGTATACAAATCGAACTAGTCTCACGGTAAGCTCAATTAAAGGTGGGTTTACACCAAAGCGAATGCTCATAGAATGGGAGTTCGCTCGTTTGGTATAAGCCCAATTCGATTTTTGATTTTGACGTCAGTTTTCGGAATACGTATTGGATTCGAATTCGACGCACTACATCAGATTCGATAAGGTAACCGTACTTGCGAGAGAAAATATCACATGTCGCCATCCGAATTTCATCGGCTTAAATACGTCAGTAGCCCGGTTCGATAATATTTTAATATGTTTGAGTCTCACGTTAGTTATAACTAACATTCTAAAATCAATTTAGAGAAACTAAAAATCTTTTGAGGTCTAAATACGCATGCATCGCTTCGAAACCTTCAATTTCTATAAAAACATATCAAGAGAGAGAAGTTTAAAACAGATTCATATTCAAAATAATTGATACACTTAAAATTAACATTTAAGAATAAGGCTTTCTGGCCTGCTACCGCGAACCCCGAATTCCGTAAATTTAGGGATTTGTCTCTCTCACTCCAACGAAGGCATCATTAGAGTGACAGAGAAAAATCCGCGAAATTTGTGAACTTCGTTGTTCGCGGTAGGGCCGCTGAGTAGGACAGTGCAAAGCATCCTATTGTACAATTTTTCGACGACCTTACATTGAAATTGGACCCAGAAGATGTGAATAGGAATCTCTATTGTCTGACTTTGTATACGGTCACGTCCCTATTGAAAAAAAATCATTTGTAAAAAAATATACATTTTTAGTATTTCAGAATTCTCACAAAAGTGACGCCTCACATGTTTGACACAAATATTTTTACAGTACTCGGCGATAAAGTTTGCACATCGGCCTTTAGAAGAGACAACTAATATTAATATTACATAACCGTCAAATAGGTTCGAAAGGGACAACGCTCTATGAAGCCGAGTTTCTTTCCAGTAACCGATCTGCAAACTTTATGGTACTGTGTACAAGTATACTCGCGGTCAATGAATACGGGTCAGGTGGATTTTTTCATAGAAAATACTGAAAACATGCTGATTAAAAATATTTAAAATAAATATTTATAATAAATGTGGAACCGTTTTTAACATCAGACTGTATTGGAATTTCCCTGAAGTTTGCATCCGATTCGAAAAACACGGAGCTTTATCGTCAGATGATTCCGTAGATATAAAAATAGCAACTCATGATTAAAAAACTCCTATTTTACCATACATTTTAGGTGGTTTTCTTAAACGGTCTACATTTTTGCCCATACAAACCAACCTAACGACAATTTTAAAGTTTTTTTGGATTTATTATAGGGAAATTATATATTAATACAACCTGTTTTAAAAATAGATTTTACCTACACTATAAACATTTTGAAAGAATATTTGAAATCTCCATTTTTGCATTATTTTCTATGAAAAAACCACCTGACCCGTATTCATTGACGGAGTGGGTATTTGGGCAAATTCTGCTAACACCAAAAAGAGTACAGTCGCCATCCGATATGTGAACGCTTTCATTCAGAGTGCCCACAGACATCTTAGCCGTGGCTTCTGATAAATCTGATGGCCATTGTATTTGTATATTAAAATAACGAGTACCTCAAAGATCGAAATTAATTACTCGTACCAACTTAACTTTTCTTGTACATAGATAAAATACCAAAGACAACGCCGACGCAAGCAAACGATGGTATATTGCTGCGTTAAACAATAAATCTTTGTACATCTTAATTACGAGAAAATGTTTTATGCTTGAAAATGCGAGCGAATAGAACACGGAGTTTTTCAGACGTTTATTAATGACAGAGCCTAGCGAAGAAAGAAGAAGTGCTACTACATGAAAATGGGTAGGTATTAAAGGTTTAAATATCGACATGTTGATATCATGACTCCAAGACTTGACCTCGACCTGGCCTACTACGTACCGCGAAAATCGAAATTCAGAAATTTCGAGGATCTTTCTCTGTCACTCAAACGAAGGCGTCATTAGTGAGAGAGACAAATCCTAGAAATTTAATATTATTTGATTTTTCGCGCCTGGCACCTATTCCACTACGTCGACAGCTGTCGCAGCTTTTTTGATAATTTAATTAAATAAGTAAATATCTTCGGACATCTTACTCAAATCGACTTAGTGCCACGGTAAGCTCAAGTAAGGCTTGTGATGCGGCTACGATATATATATATAATAGATATATACATATATAATGTAGATACTTAAATTCATAGACAGCCATGACCGAGGAGCAAAAATTCGTGATAAATAAATACACAAATACCCTCGCCGGGATTCGAACCCGGAACCTCCAGCTTCGTAAGCAGGGTCACTATCAACTAGAGAACTTTCCATACGCAGCAAGTCGAAATGAGACAATAATTGTTCGAATGCTTCGCTTTCGCGCAAAAACGCTGGGAGTCCGAGTGTCGCATTTGCATCACAATCGCAAGTGATTGCTCGCTACGTGCACAGGCTCGCCAGGGTTGATATTTTGGATCATAATTGTTTGTTGAGGACTGAGAGAATACTTACGTGGAACTGGACACTTAATACGGCTTCTGTAGTTCAGTCTGTAGTGACCCTGCCTACGAGGGTGGAGGATTCGGGTTGGAGTCCCAACTAGGGCACTTATTTGTTCGTTTGAGTATTTTTCAAAAAAGTCCCGAAACTGGTTCTTCAAGATCTGGTCTTGAATGAATCAGCCCATAATTCTGATTTGAATGAGCTCAAGTAAGTGCAGATTTGGAAAAGTCAAGTATACAGGACGTTTTTTTATTTGAAATGGGCTTACTCATGGCCACAGACTAGCCAAGGGCAGAGACGCGGCCTATGATGGAGTGAGTTTGCCCAGAAGGACTTTATTAATAAAGCTCGTTTGTGACTTGGTCATTAAGTATTTGTATCTATGATGTGTATAATGTCGTCGCTTAGTACCACAACTCCCACAGCACAAGCCTTAATTGAGCTTAGTGTAGGACTAGGTAGATTAGTGAATTTTATCGTTTGATAAAAAAATATAAATAATAAATCCTCGTCAAAAAGGCGAGTCATGGCTAGCTGTCTCACACGCATCAATTCTCACTTTAGATAGCCGTCTCCCATTACTGAGTCAGTTGTATTACTGCTGTAATAACAATACATGCTGTGTGTACGAAAAATTGTTCCTTGCATATAGATGCAAGGAACAATTATTGTTGGTTACAAAATGGCGCAATCCTGGAATTTCAAGGGCATTTCTCCGAGTTGCAATCGATGTGACTTCAGTTGCAGCCTTATCACACGACTCCCGTGAGAGTTGCAAGATTTTTTTGAGATATCTTGGTAGACGTAGTTGACAACTACCAAGATTATCCAAAAAATGTTTAAGATATCCACGGAAATTGGGTAATAATTTTGCCACCGAAGTCGTCGGCGGTTGAAACGCTCAAATGCCCTGAATGAACCCAAAAAGGGGCGTGTCCCTCACACATAAAAGCTTAAGTTATCAGTGACAGGTCTTGGCAACGTTGCACTAAGGGTCTCTTAGTTAAAGCGCCGTGGAAAGCCAAAAGAAGTAAGATGGCGACAGTTAGACGCCGTGGTTGGCATTCGGCCAGTAGCCCTACCATGAGATGCCGCTACGTTATTAACGAGCGTTTACTTTCTATCCAGACCAGATACTAAACATAACACAAAAAACGAAAATTAAGCTTATCAAAACTTTCATCTGGAGTATAGCATTATATGGATGTGAGGCATGGACCATGACGCAAAAGGAGAGGGAGATACTGGAAGCCTTTGAAATGTGGAGCTCGAAAAGGATGGAGAAGATAAGTTGGACAGAAAAAATCGCAAATGAAGTCGTGCTTAAAAGAGTGAATGAAAAAAGGAGTTTGAGTTTGAAAAGACAATATAAAATAGAAGAGAGAAAATGTTTGGCCACCTTATACGACATGGTGCTTTGATAAAAAACATCTTAGAAGGAAGGACTGAAAGCAAGTGAGGAAGAGAGAGACCTAGAAGAAGTTACAAGAAACAAATTAAAGAGAAAGTAGACGTTGCGTCGTACAAGGAAGGCAAGGAGGTGGCTTTGGACAGAGCTAGATGGAGACAGTTACATTGATCAGTTACGCTGACAAGCGTTTGACTCTTAAATTTATGAACTTTCTATCCATCCCGCTCGTACTCGCGTATTGGCGCGAGCGAGCCGGAGAGAAAGTAAACGCGCGTTAATAATGCCGCGAAAGCTCATGGTACGGTTACAGGATTCCCTGGCGTTGTCTGTATATTCCGATTAGTTGTACGAGCTTGGATATTATGATTATGTTAAATAGGTTTCGAATACCTAAAGACATAAAAGTGTACAAACGAATAATTTCAAATTCGTGTTTGCACATAAATGCTTGTAAAATAATAAAAAAAAACCCGGCCAAGTGCGAGTCGGACTCGCGCGCAAAGGGTTCCGTACCATTATCAATTTATTATTTAAAAAATATAGTTAAATCAACCTACCTCAAAAACTATAGGAGATAACTTAATCAGACCAAAAATCGTTGATAGAGTTTATTAATGTGCATAACATATATTTTTTTTAGAATTTTATATAGCGTAGTTTAAAAAATAGAGGGGGGGGGGACACATTTTTCAGACTTTGAGAGCTGATATCTCGAAAACGATTTGCTTAAATAAAAATGAGATGTATAAACCTTCATATCATTTTCAAAGACCTTTCTGTTAATACCCCACACGCTTATATACAACTAAAAAATTTTTTTTATCCCTCAGTTACATGTATGGAGGGCCCCCACCCCAATGGTTTTTTTTACAATTTAGTATCATAATCCTGTAGCGGTTTATACAACACATATCCTTACCAAATTTCATTACTGTAGCATTTATAGTTTCCGAGTAAATCGGCTGTGACAGACGGACAGACGGACAGACGGACAGACGGACAGACGGACATGACGAATCTATAAGGGTTCCGTTTTTGCCATTTTGGCTACGGAACCCTAAAAATCGAATTCCGAATTTCTCCAAGATTCCATCCTCACGGTTTGTTTTGAAGTAGGACACTCAAAAAAATTATCGAAATCAGTTGGCGTGCCTCAATAGAGTTTTTCATCCATTTGTCGTGCCTTGATTGCAAAATTTATGACTTATATAATTATATGGTTTTCTCATGGATGCCATTGCCAAAACTAGATCAAATTAAAATCGGACAAATTGGTGAGCATCAGCTTTCAAATAAAAAGAATCATCAAAGTCGGTTCATCTACTTGGAAGTTCTGAGGTAAGAAACATTAAAAAAAAACAAAGCGCCGAATGAGAACTCCTCCTTTTATTTGAAGTCAGCTAAAAAAATATTCTCTTATTATTGTTTACGTCGTTCGGATTCGTTGTAATGTTGTCGTCCCGCATTTATTTTCGTGACGAAACAACGAAAGACCATAAAATACTTAAAACTTAAAACCAACGCTATGGACAGCTTCCATAAACCTGTTGTTGAATTCGGCTAAATCATCGCCTAAACAATCAAAACGGTTTTGGAGATCCAGCTGAAAGCTATCGGGGGCTCAAAATTTATATTACAAACAAAATGATCTACTTACTATTGTATCATAACCGAGATTCCAAGCCCTCACGATTGAACATAAATAATTAAAAAATAATTATCTTGGGACATCTTACACAAATCAACCTAGTCCCACGGTAAGCTCAATTAAGGCTTGTGATGTGGGTAGTCGGAACTAGGCGACGATATAGTATATACCTAATAGATAGATACATATAGATACTTAAATACATAGACAGCCATGACCAAGGAACAAATATTTATTTGTAATAAATAAATACACAAATAATGCCCTCGCTGCAGCTTCGTAGGCAGGGTCACTACCAACTAGGCTACGGAGGCTGACAAGAAAAGGCAGTAGGAACAAGCAGTTTTCATGGCATACTATGCAGTCATAATTATTATGTATGGATTGACACCTACATTGTTAAGAAATAAATAAATATCCATTTATTTCGAACAACAACGGAAAATAATCCCGGAAATGGCATTTAATCTCTCTGAGTACTTACCGCATTTTTTAATAATAGTTTTCTCGTACGCGTATTAACGTTCCGGCATAGGTACCAGGGCTTTATTCTTATCTTTCATTACATAAATACTCATAAACTTTCAAATAAATCATCATCACCATCAGCCTATTTTAGTCCACTGCTGGACGTAGGCCCCTCCTATTAACTAGGCGTATAGACGCATTAGGAGGTAAATGCCCATAATCGCCACGCTGGGCAAGCGGATTGACGATCGCAGTAATGTGTCCACTATGATGACGCTGCTGCCCATCATCAATCTTGTAGAATGGTCAGTGACACTTTAATCCCTTAGTCGACTCTTACGACACCCGCAGGAGGAGTTGGGGTAGTGACAAATGTATTCTTACTGCCGTCACCACACGGCAAAATAAATTAAATATAGTAAATATATGCTAGTAACTTCGTATATGTAAAGTTGAAAAAGCTGAACAAAATTGCATAACTGGGTCGCGCCGCTCGCGACGTTGCTGAACATTAACGCATCGGCAATCGGTTAACTCAGTTAGCAACTTGTCAGAGTTGCAAATCGAAGTTGGAGTGCTCAAAGATGTAATACAATACCATAATTCTTTATCTAACGAAAAGGGCCACAGTTGCAAAATACTTACTTAGTGATGCTTTTGCTAGTAAAATAACAAATTTTACGATTAGGTTAAATTCTTACTACAAATTATACTCGGCCAGACATAAACAAAAATGACAAAAAATCCTAAAAAAACAAATTGCAACCTGAAACATAATTAAACAGGGTTACTTTTTCATCAGTACAATAAATCGACATACTTAATAGTAGTCCAAGTTACAGAATACTAGCATTTTTTGTTACTACCCCTTTAGAACAAAAAAACTGAAATACCAATGTTTGAACTTATCCGCAAACCTAACAAGAAATTTGGACACATTACGCAATATCAATGTGCATAACTAGCAAAACACACGAACTGGCAACTGTTTATTTACAACGTCATCACACACGGCATGGCGATATCAACTTATGATTATGACTCGGCAAAAAAATCTTATTTGATCCTAAATCCTCCTTCATACTTGCACATGCACGGGCTTAGGATCGTCAAAATAAAGATTTTTTATGTGTGTGAAGTTTGGCGAATGTTTTAAATTATGTCTGGGAAACGTGATAAAATTACAAAGTAGGACAGCAACTTTCTTCATTGAGGCGTATTTAAAAGTTTGATGTACAATGATTGGAATAAAAAAACATACCTAGATTAATGGAGTCCATTTCTCATACTTAATTATTTCACATGAATGTTTTCTTCGATATGTCCCAACACAAGCCTGTAGTTCTCACTTTTAGGTTCATCAAATGCACTTATTATTAGATTTTTTAAGTCTTCGTAATTTTGGGCCTCTTCATACCCGCTGTTTCACCTCACCCCACAAAAATAAGTCACACGAGGTCAAATCTGTTAACCTGGCTGGCCATGGCTATAACACTGGCACACACACTTTCTTCAGCGTATAGCCGCTGAGCTGCCACTGTATTTTCCCCACTGAGAAAATAACTACGAACCATTTCGTACGAGCAATTTCCGAATAAAGGTAATACGATAGGGCGCGCGTGCACACACCTACGTCAACCGCGGGACTGACCGTGACCTAGTCACCGATATTAAATAACTGCTATGTTGCCAACTCGTGCGCCGGCCGGCAGGTCGCTCACCCCTTTCCACCGCCCATTAGTGAGCCCATTATTTTACATTTGCATGAAGGATAAATTATTAACAAATGAAAAAAAAATATGTCAATTTTATTTGATAAATGTAATCTTTTATCGATACCAATTACGTGGGAAAATTTATTGTACCCGTGAAAAAGTAACCCTGTAGATAATAGATTTGGTATAATCAAAAACAGTTTCTATATTTTTTGACTCTTGACTTTGACATTTGTCACATAGGCATCAGTGGAGTCGATATTAAGCAATTATTTTGAATATTAAACGAATAAATAATTAATTTGTAATACACAAATTTAAGTACAGTGTACTGTACGTGAGCTCTTAAAGGAATGATCATATTCAAATGTTATAATTAATTGTTGAAACATTGCTAGCTCTAACGACGTAAATATTTTCAAAAATGGTGTTTGTTTAACTCTTTAGAATACATCAACATTGTCGTATTTCATTTATGACGAAATGCTTAAAATCGCATACCTACTTACTATTTTTTATATCAAAACAGAAAAAAACATAGTATTCTCATAAAAAAGAAATGTAAATATACAGGGGTATTTTTGTACCAGTACAATAAATCAGCATAATATGTAATAGTAGTCAAAAAAAAAAAATACTAGCTTTTTATAATACTACCCTTTTGGAACAAAAAAAACTAAGATATCAATGTTAGAAATTGTGCGCAAATCTAACAAGAAATATCTACAGGCCAGGCCTTGTACATCTTCGCAGATGATTTAAACAGCGTCTGTTTGTAAAAAGCAACGTTTTTCGTGGCTAACTAAGCCAATTCGGGAAAGGCACATGCGTCCACATTTGCGACACACAAATGTTGTTGTTGTTGTTGCGCAATCAATCGCAGCCCCCTGGCGAGCATGCCGCTTGTTGCGCTTATTGGCTAATTCTTCAAACCACGCATCGTCGTAGATTTTTCGGCCTTTTGTGATCGCACGCCTCCAGTCATCACGGTTCTCAGCGAGATCTTGCCAGGTGCGGCAATCGATACCAAATGTAGCCATGTCCCGCTTCACGCAGTCCTTGAAACGAAGCATGGGTCGCCCAACGTTACGCTTTTGAAATGCCACTTGACTCAGCATGATTTGCCTCGGCAAACGAGAACAGTCCATCCGTTGCACAAGAAATATGGACATATGAAAATGTGTTTAGTTGCAGGTCATGCGTGATACATTAATGCGATGTTAAAAACATATTTACAGGGTCGACATATCTCGCTGCTGTGCAGCATGCAACTATGAGAGAAACGCATGAACTGTCAACTGTTTGTTTAAAATGACATCGCGCGCGGCATGGCGGGTTGGATCACCCCTTGCCGCCGACTTCGTCATACCCCACCGTTGACGCCTTGTCCCCCATTATTATAATAAGTGCTCCCATTATGTTTCATTTGCATGAAGCATAAATTAATAATAAGAAATGTTTTAATATTATTTGATATCTATTATCGATACCAATGATATGGTAAAATGTGTTCGTTTGCATACCTTCAAAGTATGCGCAAATTGAGACAGTTAATTCGTTTAACAATTATTCATTCCATCATAAAAACTAGTAAGTCGACTCTATTGACGCGTATGTGACAAATGCCACCAACTGTCCGTACGCTACTCATGAATTACCTATCCATTGAAGTTTTTCAGATAGTATTTTCAATTTTATAAAATTCACGTCGATATTGTAAATGTGTTGTGTTTAATAGTACGATTTCCTTAGAGAAATCAGCCCTCGTGAATATTTTACTAGTCGGGTCCTCTACGTGTAAAAAGTGAGGTTTTGATTGCTCACGAGCTTTGTTTAATTCTTTTATAGTACAAGTATTCGTCAATCTCAGATTAGACAAATTAGATATTGACAATTAAAATTAGCCTGTTTATTTTAGGACAGGTGTGCCTGTATCCTTCCCCACGGGACGTAACGGGATCTAACGTTACTGAACCTTTTTTGGTAATAAAATATTTGTATTTACACGTTTTAAGTGCGAAAACAATTAAGTACCAAACGAGTAGCGATAAATTAGAACATGACAAAAGAGAGTGTTTTAAATCGACGCGAGTTACAAATTTCCCACGTTTCGCACGTGTATCTTAACGTCATTTTTCAGGAAAGGTGGCCGTCCGAAGTTTCGACCTGATATTTGATTTCGAAATGAACCACTTTTCGCACTCCCTTGATCATGTTTTAATTTATCGCCACTTCACCAACTTCGTTATTTTCGCACTTGTATCGTGTATATACAATTTTTTACTTGGACATGAAATGTGTGCTCAACGCTAAAATAAAACTCGATCCAAAGTTTATCAAGAAAATCTTGTTTATCAGTACGCTAAATAAAAATGTTGTAATCAAAATGTTTAATCTAATCAAAAGAAGATGAATAAAAAAAGGGCGCGTGTTCGGAAAATCAAATTGAAATGCTTCTAGTATTTTCTACAACAGCCTCTCCAAATTCGACCTTACGCCATATACATTTAAGTCGATATGATTGTATGTGGATATTGAAAGATCCCGAATGAAGAATAAACGGGGAAAATTTGTGTCGTATCGGTTTTAATTTCTTCGGGAGAATTAATGACTGTGGGGGTTTGCGGGGTCATGTGATGCGGGGGAGGGTATTACTTGGTTTCACATGTCGTACGTGCCGACCCTGCGTTCCTTGATCCCATCTTTCAGGTACAGAGTCTAGTACAAAAAACGGTTTTAAAAAAATAACTAGGTTCTTGTTTGTAGACTCAACATATCTTACTCAAATTGTTTTACTAAATATGTTTCTGTAGTAACAGTAGTATTTATTTCAATGTAAATATGTCATATCGTCGGGGATAGCGCAATACCACGTAAGTAACAAATTCAATTAAGCTGAATTTGAGTGTCAATTGTTTGATATTTGAACTCTATCTGCTTTGGTAGTTACGCTGTATTGCACTATCCTGGACGATATACCAAAGATAGAATACCGAAGTTTATCATCGCTGGAGGTGGAGGTGGGATTTGAACCTATTTCCTCAGCTTTCACGGCTGATGCCTAAAGTCCTAAACCACTTCATACTCTAAGGAAAGGGTCGGCAACCTTTTAACAGCCAAGGGCCACATAGCAGTTACCGAAAAAGTCGCGTTACTGACTGAGTGTATTACACGATGTGTTCATTATCGTCTCAGCCTAAAGACATGGAGGCTTGCGGGCCGCATCCGGCCCGCGGGCCGTCGGTTGCCGACCGCTGCTCTTATGCCGCGGCCACGACATTGGTCTAAGGCGACCAGCTTAGCGGAAAACCATAAGTGCGAGAGGGAGTACCCATATCGGCATCCCGCGCTGACTCATGGATTCGCTCTCCGCCGTCGTGGCCGGGCCTTAAGGGGCAAGCAATACGTGCTAGCCACCTCCTATCGGAATCCCTTTTGGCGTTCTGGTATAAAACGTGAGAGATAATGATGCCTATGGTATGGTTTGGTAGATGAACAAGATTTTTTTTTTTATTTATTTACAATAACAATACAAAGATGCTTACTACTACAATTTCGCCAAACCAAAGTTTAACGGCGAGGTTAAGCACTCTTATTAACACTTATAATTACTTATTAGCATGCACCATCAGCAATGTAAAACTAACAGTTTTTGTACTCTATTAGCACTTAAATCTAAAATTAAAATAACTATGTGAGAGTATCTAACAGGAACTTTTTTACTTTGTTTTTAACTACTTTACTGCTACTATTATTGCAACAATTTTCAAGGAAAACATTGTTAAAAATTCGAGGTATAAGGTAACTGCGCGTTCTCTTACCGTAATAGTTATTAGCAGACGGCTCAACATATTTCCGAATGGTCGTATCTCTTAAGTTACGAGTGTTTAATTTAGACATCTCATCATCATAACCTCAATAATATTAAATTACGTATGAGGATATTTTATGGATCTTTTAATATCACATCATCAGCCTGTGATAGACCACTGCTGGACGTAGGCCTCTCCTATTAACTATGCGTATAGACGCATTAGGAGGTAAATGCCCATAATCATCACGCTGGGGAAGCGGATTGGCGATCGCAGTAATGTGTCCACTATGATGACGCTGCTGCCCACCATCAATCTTTTATCATCAAATAGTGGTTAGTGCAACTTCAAACCCTTAGTCGACTGTTACGACACCCGCAGAAAGAGTTGGGGTGGTGACAAATGTATTCTTACTGCCGTCACCACATGGCGGATCTTTTGATATACTGCGTTTTATTCTAAAACTGCATGAAAACAGAGATATCACAATGCTATTTCCTCAAACTCTGAAGAAAGTCGTTAACAACTTTAGGAGGAGAAAATAGTTTTTATCCACTCTATACAATTTCCTCGTGCATTCGTCTCGTCGTGGCACTAGACTGGAAGTACTGAATCCACTTAAAAGCACAAATGACAGTTACCAACCACCAAACAACATTTTCACATTGCAATTTGTTTTGAAGATAGGTACGTGAAAAATTTCACTTTAAAGTGTAGTTTCTATATCAAAACAGTTTATATTTTACTGTGATTTATATAGAGTTGGGATTTCAATGCATGGCTTAGAAGATATTTGCAACAAAATGTACGAGAGTTTGACAGTTTTCCAACAAGGAGTATGGGAAGGACTTATTCGAAAATAATTCGGGTTCCGTGTCGAGTTTAGATTTAAATCTTATTGTTGCAGTGAGGTAACTGATATTATGATGCTTTTCTTCGGTGCATCCTTGGTCTCGTCATGGTAGTTGTCGTCATGACGACCACACTTGGGTAAATCCATGTAACTGTGATGGAAGTGGCCATTTCATCGTCTGTTTATTTATTTATGATCCAAGATTAAGTGTCAAATTATATCTACATAACTATCATTTTGATACCTAGATATAATGACAGTAAAATTTGTACAATTAATAAGTGAACACGCTAGAAATTGGTCGCTTACATTACACACTTGCGTGGAGTTTGCCACTTTGGCTTTAAATTTGTCACCTAGACTTTTTACTTTCCCTTTTCCTATTTTCTTTTTTTGTATTTTTTTGGCTTCTCTGTGTCATACAAGCTTAAAATTATAACTACAGGAAGTATAGTATAATATACCTATGGGTTCTCAAAATGTAATATGAGTAATTTAATTATGTAAGTTGTGTTTGCCTATAATTGGGTGAATATTCGAAAATGATCCCTGTATCCAAGTGTAAAGTGTATTAGCTATAATATTGCACCTGTTGGCAAACCTTAATAAATAAATAAATGAAAACGTAAGCGTTATTGGAGTGAAAGCGACTTATGCTCGAAGTTTTCAATTTTTGCTAGACTTAAGCCTCCTCGATTATAGTTATATGTTATATTGCAAAAAAAAATTAAAAAACTATGCGTATAAACGCAATAGGAGGTAAATGCCCATGATTGCCACGCTGGGCAAGCAGATTGGCGATCGCAGTAATGCGTCCAGTATCCACTGTGATACTGCCCATCCAGATGAATCCATGGATCTTCTATCAAAGAATGGTCAGTGACACTTCAATCCCTTAGTCGGCTCTTACGACACTCACGGGAAGAGTTGGGGTGATGACAAATACATTCTTACTGAGTTACTGCCGTCACAAAACAGTCGACGGCAGGTATGCCTTTAAATTAAATTGGTGTAATTTTTAAAGTTTCTGAATACGTTTCTAAGTATTCGTAATGCGTCGTAGTCCCAGTGAACACAGCGAGTGTTGCACGGCTTGGAAATCGCTAGCGAGAAAACAATTCAAGCATCGACTCAAACTGAGTTACGGCTTGTTCGCGCAACTCATATTTTGTAAGCTAGATTCCTCAAAGTGGGATATAAGACAGAGCTCGAACGAGTGATCTTTACTGCCCGCAAGCGGCTTACTCGTACTAAAATTGGTAACAAATTTCGTTTGAATGTAACTTTGCAACGTTACGTAACGATCTGTGAATGAGAATACATTTCTGTCAATACACTAGTTATTGGCCGCGAGGTGAAGGTAGTAAGAATACATTTATTTTGTTGCCACCCCATACGTATGAAATGATAACGTTAAAAAATACGCCTGAGTTTTTAAGAATCGTTTAAAAAGCAAGCTCTATAAAACCCTCTGGACTTTGTCTATTGTGACTATTGTGAGCCCTGATATGTCCAGCTAGACCTAAACGTGGTTTTAAATATGCCCTTTTGAGATATTACCGCGATATAGTCGAAAATGATAAAAATAATATTATTGATAAAAATAATCCAGTTATTGATAATGTATACTACCTATATCTAAGTCTGTACATCTAAGCATTCGTTGCGTAAAGTAAACCTCAGTGCGTCGAATTCAAAATTTCGTGGATCATAGTCATAATAACTATAAGTGTAATTCAATGGTTAAATTCACGTGTATTATTTAGTCACTATGCGCGACAAGTTTCGGAGAGATTTGCGTGAAGATCGTCAGTACGCGCCGCGCTATATAGCATGTCGTGTACGCGGGCTTAGTGCTTGGTAATGGAGACCTAGGCTCCCCAAAACATGTCACGCATAGTGACTAATACACGTGAGTTTAAGCATTTAATTATATTTATTTAAACTCAATGGGTCGATTTTACCACAACAACTAGTACCCGCACTCCTTTTTGAGCAATGACTCCCTCACAAAGAAAACTTTGCAATAGCCCAAAAAAGATTATTACTTCACCTACACACTCAAAAAGAGTTCACAGGAGAAGACTTATAAGCACCCCAAAAGGCCTTTTCGCGAAAATTGATATGTAAAACAAGGCCTTATCACGATACTTTGATGTCGGAGTCGGATCCACTCGAGTGTTGAAAGCGAAATATATTTATGAAGCCTATATTGTATTAAGTGTGTAGGAACGTTTAGTTTGAAGGTGTCGGCGAATTACAAACGGTTCGAGAGATTTTGATCCTTGGCTTTGTTCTTGTTTTTAACAGTTTAGGCTTAGTTTGGTGTAAGAGTAGATTGACGTCTGAAACTTGATCATTCACTAATATACAGGGTGTAAGTCTAATACGGGCGAAGCTCTTAACGGGTGTTAGTTTACGACACAATAAGTACATTCAAATAACTTTTACTTAAAATAAGAGCAACAAAATTTTCCACACAAAATAATTCGGCGCGCAATGTAGAGCAACGCGAGTTAAACACTCGTTGACAGCTAATTTCAAAAGCAGATGACATAACTGCCATAGCAACAATAACACATGTGCGTACCTACATTGCTGCTCCGATAATTTTAAAATAATTCTGTGGGGTCATAATTAAGAGTAATTTTGAAAAACCTTGTAATCCATGATCACACTAATGAATCCCATGCCTGGTTTAATTGATCGCCCGTATTAGATTTACACACTGTGTAATAATGACTGGTTTAATTCAGAGTAGGGTAAAAAGTAGTACATTTATTCTTTTTGATTACATTTGTATGTGCACTTTGCAATGTAGATTACAAAGTACAGTAAGTACATTAAGTTTTGCTGCTGGTAGGACCTCGTGCAGGGTCCGCCCGGATAGCTACCACCGTCTTACCCTTTAACCAGCCGCTAAATAACAGTGTTTGCATTTGCACTGCTGTGTTTCGGTTTGAGGGTAAGGTAGCCGGTATAATTTCTGGCATCATCACACATCACCAGCCTATCTCAGTCCACTGCTGGGCGTAAGCCTCTCCTATTAACTATGCGTATAGGCACATTAGGAGGTAAATGCCCATAATCGCCACGCTGGGCAAGCGGGTTGGCAATCGCAGTTATGTGTCCACTATGATGACGCTGCTGCCCATCATCAATCAAATCAAAGGATAGTTAGTGACACTTCAATCCCTTAGTCGACTCTTACGACACCCGCAGGAGGAGTTGGGGTGGTGACAAGTGTATTCTTACTGCCGTCACCACGCGGCCGCAGTTTTAAATGGTTACCATTAATGTGGTGACTTTTAACCACATTATTTGAGTATACTTACAAATAAATAAATATCGTCGAGGAATCCAGACATATCAAGACATTTCCTCTCAAGCCGCAATAATTATGAGGATTTCATTTCTAGTATTCTTTGAACTACTGATTCTTTAGTTCTCAGTTTCTAGCCTTAGTCATTCTAAACCTCCTTTGAATTTTTTAATCTGCGTTCCAAGAAAATTATCAAGCTGAAGACGAGGCCCGAAAGATAATTCCTATTCACAACATCAAAAGACTTCCACATGAATTGCCTCTCATCGTTTTAATTAAAATAAATTGAAATGATGGTAATATTGTAGCTGGACGGTTTTTAAAAACAAGATTTAATTTGATTAACACCGCAAAAGGCCGCTTAGCTTCATGGGTTGGGTGTTGTTTTAATAATATTCTGAAGAAAAACGTGCCTTGCTAAGATGCCCATCCCTAACGCTCAGCTAATTCATGATTTTTTCATATTTTCAGGACCCATGGGTCAATAGTTAGAGCGGTGGGGCATTTTTAGGGTTCCGTAACCAAAATCGCAAAAACGGAACCCTTAGGGTGCGACTCCACTGAGGTGGAGAGGAGCGGAGATGTGCAAAATTAGCCAATTGGCCGCATTACAGTGTTTCGAATTTTGAATTTGAAGAATGTAATTGGTCAATTTTGCACATCTCCGCTCCTCTCCGCCTCAGTGGAGCCGCACCCTTATAGTTTCGCCATGTCCGTCTGTCCATCTGTCCGCAGCATAGCTCAGTGGCCGTTAATACTAGAAATCCGCAATTTGGTACAGGTATACATATTAATCACGTCAACAAGTGGTACAATAAAATCTAGAAAAAAAAATCGGGTACCTTCCCAACTGGTGAAGGGGGGATGATTTTTTTAATTTGTTGTAATCCTATAGTGTGGGGTATCATTCAGTGGGTCTCTTAAAAAGAATAAGGGTCTTAAAAGAAAGTTTTATTCCAAAGTCAATATTTTCGGTGATAATTGCTCCAGAAGAAAAAAAAATGTGTTCCCCCCGCTCTAACTTTTGATCCATAAGTCCAAAAAATATTTAAAAAATCATGAATAGTGGGCTTATAGAGTACTTTAAAATAAAACTATTTCGAACATAATCGGCCCAGCCGTTTTTGAATAACTACGAAACCCTACACTGAGCATGGCCCGACATGCTCTTGGCTAACACAAAAACACAAAAAATATATATTCTAAAAATATTAAAGGCTCTAAAATATTTTTTTTTGCGATCGACTCTTTGAAGAGATTTAAGGTTTAATATCAAACCAAGATAACAAGGGTTACGAAAGCTACTCTAAAGGACTAGGTAATCAGCAACTATTGGTGGTCGCATAAAATCCGACGACGGACCGCGCCGGCAGGTCGCAATAACATTTAGATGAGATGTGTGACAGCGAAACATGGGTCAAATTATTATTGCATCATGGTCGTACAGATAGGTGACTTTCTGAATAGGTATAAAATTAAACCCGCAATTTGACTGTAATTTTAAGGTGCATTATAGTATATTTTATAAATATTGGATGTCATATACCAAAGAAAAAACGACCAAGATCACCAACGTCCGAGGTGGGAATCGAACCCATGTGCTCAGCTTTCGCGGCTAACAGTCCAGTTTACTCTACATTCCTATTTACCCCGTCATTCCTTTTTACCCCGTCATTTCTATTTACCCAGAACTTGCAAAAATACCCGGCGACTGGCAGTATATCAAGATTGTTGAGAGTCAGCCACCTAGTGACAGCAGTAACAATACATTTGTCACTACCCTGGGGTAGGTCTATGCGATTATTCTGGCCCACCAATCAAGTCATTACCATTCCCAAATTATTGACCAACTGCGTATAAATAGTGGAGTCATTTTCGATTATCTTCATCATGATCAACATGCGTCTGCTGTTTTTCTGCTATTCTGGCATAATAGTCTCGATTGTTTTTATAAAACGGAAAAGAAAGTGGTGATGGTAATGAACAATAAAAACGCGTAAAAAAATCGCATAGAAACACCACCCAACTCTTCCCGTGGGTGTCGTAAGACTTGTCTAAGGGATTGAAGTGTCACTGAATAACCGTTTGAAACAAGATTGATGATGGGCAGCAGCATCATCATAGTGGACACACTACTGCGATCGCCAATCCGCTTGTACAGCGTGGCGAATGTGAGCATTTACCATCCTCCTAATGCGCCCATAGTCCATGCGTAGATATAAAAGAGGATTATGTCTAGCAGTGGACTGTTATATGACGATGTAAGGGTATGTATGATGTAAGAGACTTTATCTTAGTACATCCGGTATAATTATACACAGTAGTTCACAAAATGAATCAAACATACTAGTTTCGGATTACAGTTGTGTTGTGAGCTACCCAAACGGTTTATACAGTGTGTTACCATCACCCGGACTTTTACGAAAATGGGTAATAATACGCCTTACTACCAACCATTTTCATGTATTAACATTTGACAAATAATAAAATTTACCGTACACTTAATTTTATTTCCTCCGGACGATCAATGTAACGCGTGTACTGCTTAGTTGTCAAACGTTGTGAGTGGCAGCGATCTGTCATGCATGATCAAGTGCAAATTAACGATTCATTTTGAAGTTCGTTGCTTCTCAATCACCTTTTCTTAGAAAGTTAATTACTTTAAAATTAGCATTTTGAATCAAATAATGTTCACGGTTTGGTTAAAAATCTGCATCGCATTGGACGGTTTCAAACAAGCCAGTATCATGTTAACACACTGTATTAGATATCACATCAGCAGCCTATGTTAGTCCACTGCTAGACGTGGGCCTCTCCTATTAACTATGCGTATTAGACGCATTAGGAGGTAAATGCCCATAAAAAGCCACGCTGGGCAAGCGGATTGGCGATCGCAGTAATGTGTCCACGTCCACTATGATGACGCTGCTGCTCATCATCAATCTTTTATCAAATAATGGTCAGTGACATTTCAATCCCTTAGTCGACTCTTACGACACCCGCAGGAGGAGTTGGGGTGGTGACAAATGTATTCTTACTGCCGTCACCACACGGTGGGTTTACGAATACAGTGTACAGCTTTAAAAAGTATATTTTTCGTAATCTCTTGACCACTGGGCAGCTCATCTGTACGCGCACGTAGAGTAAGGGCCACACAATGCGACCCTCCTCATGCCGGCGATTCTTCCCATTCATTGCCCGCTCCCTTTTTTAATCCGAAACTTATGAGCGTGTTAATGTAACGCAAGGGTTAATATCGTATTTTATTGGGTCGCTGCTATGCTCTGATTTTCACGTTTTTGCTGTGAAATACACCTTTTTGCGTGGGTTCAGATACTGATTTATGTGGCACAAAGGGGTGTTCATTCGATTTGTTATTTATCACGTGAATGACGAAAATGGTATTTAAATGCATGCTTGCGTTTGGTATGGCAGTGTTGAAAATACATAAAAAATCAAGTGCATGGTATATTAAATAATCAAGATTTTTTTTGCGTAAAATGTCAGACGAATGTTTTTATTTTAAACTTTGTATAGCAATCATATCTCACCTGCAACACGATCAATATAGTTCATTACGACACAAGTGCGAAAAACATGAAATTCGAAACGAAGTGGCGATGTTTTAAAACACGACCGAGAGGGAGTGTTTTAAATCGACACGAGTCACGAATTTCGTTTTTGCACGTGTCTCGAACGACGTTTTTTAGTGCAGAAATGGCCTTCCGAAGTTTTGGACCTGACGTAAAATTACAAACTTCACGCACTAGAGCCTAAAAAAGGCACCCTGTGTACTAAAAAATACTTTTATTCTCCTAAATAAATGACATTGACATAATTACGGAGGGTATTTATTGTGTACACCAAAGATACTATGTACAGATCATTGTGCGTGCGCGTGTGCGTGACATGCGCCTTATAGCGTATCTAAACGTGATATTAGATGGCACACCGCTTGCGAGGTGTGACCAGCAACCGGTGTGTGATTCGATATGACATTTACATAAACTACAACGCGCATGGTCGCACGCATCTGGTGTCATCGTCATCATCATTAGCTTATGATAGTCCGCTGCTGGACGTAGGGCTCTCCTATTAACTATGTGTATAGCAGCATTAGAAGGTAAATGCCCATAATCGCCACACTGGGCAAGCGGATTGGCGATCGCAGTAATGTGTCCACTTTGATGACGCTGCTGCCCATTATAATTTTTTTATCACAGAATGGTAAGTGACACTTCTATCCCTTAGTCGACTCTTACGAGACCCGCGGGAGGAGTCGGGGTGGTGACAAATGTATTCTTACTACCGTCACCACCCGGCAAGCATCTGCGTCGCATCTGGTGTGGCGTGCCCTTAAATGTCATTAAGTGGCTAACTGCCGGCACCGCAGAATTTAAACGACGTAATTTTATCACAATTATTTAAATTAATTTAAAACGAAATTACGAAACATTGTAAATTTAATTCAGCTGTCATCACTAAGCAAAGCAATTCAAATGAAATGACTAATTAGTAAAATAATTGGGGAAAACAGGGCAAGAATTCCTTCGCGCACTTGACTCCTTTTGCTCTCTTGAATTGATTAAATTGCCATTAAAATATACGGGGTGTTTGAAAACCTTGGGAGGCTTAGCCAAAATGCCATTCTGCAATCGTATACGATAAGCGATAAGTAAGTAAAATATGAGAATGACAGATTCTTTTTATAAAGTTTTAATTTAGAGATTTTCTTACGATAATGCGTTTAGCGTTATGATTTTGTGGAAAGGTAAACGAATATTGGACATAGGCCCTTGATGATGTACAATTAAATAAACAAAAAAAAGACACCGTAATAAATACTCAAATTCAATTTTGAACGAGTTTTCGTGCCGTGTTCAGTCACGTCGTGCGTTTTCGTTACGTGTCCTTATGTAACTCTGCATTAAAAGGTTTCACTTCCGACCATGTAACAACCAATTACCCAGCAAAATGAATTAAATAACGCAGCTAACCGTAGACATGTAGATTTAAATATTATTTCATGTAGATCACCCAGACATGTCTATAACATCTCTCGTTCCATTAGTAAATCCGAATTTTAATAGCTATGCAAATCGCAAACAAATACGAACGTATCAAATCTAGATTCTTCCACATGACAGAGACGGCAAGCATTCTAAAGTTGAATTCAATATCATGCCAGCCCCCTTCGTCATGTGAAATAAACTGTACCTAAATGTTTAATAACTTTACAGTATGCATTTTGTTACACCCTTCATACAAGGTGCCCATGAGGAAAGGGAAAAATTCTAACAGCATATTCCTGAGACTAAAAGAAGCAAAAAATTTTAAATGAATTTACATCAAATCTGCAAAAAAAAAATTGTTTTTTTTTTTATGTATTGAATGCCTTAACACACAAAAAAGGAATTTTATTAATGAAAATTTCGCAAAAATTGCACGTTAAAGTTTTTTTTTATATTTGCTAGGTAACTCAATATTTTTTTGTTCATTTGATGTCTATTAAGTGTGACAAGACTAAGACAACATGGTGACAAAATCGTTTCCTAAAATACGTTTATCATAGCATAACGGTCTAAAACGCTTTTAAAAAATCTAATTTTCTCTTAAAATAAACTGAATACAGAAAACTTCACATGACATTTTTAACTTCAAATTTGGTCAGAAATCCGCTGTTGAAGTGTTTCCCTTTCCTCATGGGCACATTGTATAGACGTGTTCTACACACATTTACTTACGCCAACAAAATACAGCCAATCAAATATCGCGCCTGGATTCACAAAAAAATCTCTGTGACTAGCAACTTCAAAGGGCATCAATAATCAATTACGGTGTCTAAATAATTCAGCTCTGATCTCATTACTACAGTAAGCACCCCATTAGAAGGGAATCAAAAGTCAATGAAATTCATGGGTAGCGCCAGTAAAATCGGCAGGTTATTGTAAACGCTTCGCGTGTACACAGTACATCGGTTCAATAGGTATACAGGGTGTACGGGCGAAGCTCTTAACGGGTGTTAGTTTACGACATAATAAATACATTAAAATAACTTTTACTTAAAATTAGAGCAACAACATTTTCCATACAAAATAATTCGGCACGCAATGTAGAGCAAGTAGAGCAACATACGCGAGTTAAACACTCGTTGACAGCTAATTTCAAAAGCAGATGACATAACTTATAACAAATGTTCGTACCTACATTGCTGCTCCGATAATCTTAAAAAAAAATCTGTGCGGTCATAATTAAGAGTAACTTTTAAAAAAACCTTGTAATCCATGATTACACTAATAAATCCCATGCTTGGTTTAATTGATCGCTCGTATTAGATTTACACACTGTATATCAGAAATAGTGGTGAACCGTTCAAAAGCTAGTATCATATTTTGATTAGGACTAAACACCAAATAATAGTAGATTGATGATGGGGAGCAGCCTCATCATAGTGGACACATTACTGCGATCGCCAATCCGCTTGCCCAGCGTAGCGATTATGGGCATTTACCTCCTAAAGCGTTTATTAATATATTTATTATAATTTATTAATAAAAGGGGTCTACGTCCAGCAGTGAACTATCATAGGCTGATGATGATGATGAATAGTACATTGTGTATCAAGGGGTAAGTACGGAATTACTAACAAGAGTGTTAGAATCACGACGCCGTAGGCGGAGGGCTCTCTTGACTCGAGTTAGTATTCCGCTTACCGACCGTGATGCATACAATATTTTTCATCACACTTGCGGACAAAAAAATAAGTTTTAAGACAAAATATTATTCTATGACGTACTGACATTTCTATTATTAGGGAATTTCACTTTTCTATTACTCCCGCTACGCATGCAAGCGATGGCGCGCTTAGACAGCAAGTGTGATGAAAAAAAACTGACCAAAAGCGTTTTTGTCCAAGATCCCATCATCAAATCCCGACTTATGGTGCCGATGGGACCATCTCGTGGTCATCTTCCGGTTCCGTAGTTATTCAAAACCAGATTACTTTCGTCGAAATTGTTTTATTTGAAAGTATTCTATAAACTCACAATTCATGATTTTTTAAATATTTTTTGGACCCAAGTATCAAAATATTTATTTACTTTTTCGTAGTAAACAAGGAACCCTTATTGTTTCGCCGTGATCGCAGCATTACTCAGACCAGTGGCCGTTAGTAGTTAGTACTACAAATTTGCAACTGGTACATGTACATAATTATTAATCACGCCCTACTAAAGTGGGGATATTTTTTTACTTTGCTGTAATCCTAAAACATGGGGTATCGTCAAATGGGTATTTCAAAATGAATAAGCCTCAAAATATATTTTTTCCTAAATTCAATATTTTAGAGATATCCGCTCCAGAATTTAAAAAAGCTTTTGATTCGTGGGTCCAAAAAATATGACATAGTAGGCTTACTTTTAAATAAAACGATTTCGAACATAATCTGCCCAGCAGTTTTTGAATAACTACGGAATCCTACACTGAGCATGGCCCGACATCCTCATGGCCGGTTTTTACGTTATACTCACTTTTACGCTACACTCGGGCGTTACACTGGTAGGGTCACTTTACGCTGGTTTACCCATGAACTCTCACCTAAATTGCAACGATAATAACAATACACGTACATAGCCGGCAATCGCACATAAAATTCGATCCATTGAGCACATTTCCCGTACATTACGCGGCTCAGGTGAACTGACGGGTCGAGATAGTTGTATACCTTAGATAGAGATAACGGCGGTTGGGAGATTTGTGGGGTTACCATGACGTATTAATGCGATTCAGTTTAAGTCGAAAGAAAGGGACAAGGCTATACAAGTCGTATATCTTCGTCCCTTTCCCTGAACCTAAACTGAATTGCATTAGTACTTCATGGTAACCCCCTTGGTGTTGGGACGGCCTTGATGGTGCGTTGGGGTAAAATCGGAACCCCTATTTAAATAAGATGTTCTTTTCGAGTAACTAATTAAATAAGTAAGAACCTACATATGGTTATGGACATTCGAAGCCAAAGATTTATGGGAATCCATTGGGTTAATTTTTTGGAGGGTTAGGGCTCGTAAGAGGTGTTTATTACCTACAATGTGTATTTAAGTAGATGTGTGTATTAGTCCTACAGCTAGTACTGCAAGTTACCAAATGACAAATGAAGTCAGTGATTCAAATAAATATTCTCTGTTACAATGTTACGTATTGGTATTTAAACCTTATTTGTTTACATTTACCTAAACTAGTTTATACACCGTGTTTTTATTGATTTCCGTTAAATTAAAGGGAAGCTTATTTTGGTCAAAAATAATTAATTTCTCTAAGAAACTAGTATCTTAACTCTTACTGTTATTGAGTTATTAAAAAAATAAGTTGAATGACTGAACGTATTGCAACCTTTATTACATCCTAATTCTACTTTATTTATTTATTAAGTAGGTATGAAAACGAAAAAAAAAAATCCATTTCGACTAAAAGCTATGTACCAGTTAGCTCCAATTAACGTACCAAGCAGCCTGTTAAATTTACCAGAATTTGAAAAAACCGGCCAAGTGCGAGTGGAACTCGCGCGCGAAGGGTTCCGTACCATTATCAATTTATCATTAAAAAAGTACAGAACATATTGTGAAAACACAAATCAAATTATTTATTAACTAAATATTTTGATTTGTACTTTTTAAATTTTTCTCCAGTAGTCACACTACTTAATACTATATAAATTATAAATATTAGATGTCATATACCAAAGAAAAAAGCGCCTAGCCTTGTAAGGGATTGCATATACCCGAGAAATTTGACCGGTGGTTGCTAAGACCGAGTGGCCGAGGGGTACAGGCATCAGCCGCGAAAGCTGAGTACGTGGGTTCGATCCCCACCTCGGACATAGGTGATCTTGGTCGTTTTTCTTTGGTATATGACATCTAATATTTATAATTTAAAAAAGTACAGTTTAATCAACCTACCTCAAAAACTATAGGAGATAATTTAATCAAACCAAAAATCGTTGTAAGAGTTTATTAATGTGCGTAACATATATTTTTTTTAGAATTTTTTATCGAGTATTAAAAAAAAGGGGGGGGGGGGGACAGTTTTCAAACTTTGAAGCTGATATCTCGAAAACAATTTGCTTAAATAAAAATGAGATTTATAAACCTTCATATCATTTTCAAAGACCTTTCTATTAATACCCCACACGCTTATATACAACTAATTTTTTTTTTCTATCCCTCAGCAGTTACATGTATGGAGGGCCCCCGCCCCAATGGTTTTTGTTACAATATAGTATCATAATCCTGTAGCGGTCCATAGAACACACATCCTAACCAAATTTCATTACTGTAGCAATTATAGTTTCCGAGTAAATCGGCTGTGACAGACGGACAGACGGATAGACGGACAGACGGACAGACGGACATGACGAATCTATAAGGGTTCCGTTTTTGCTATTTTGGCTACGGAACCCTAAAAACACGGTGTATAACATTAGTAGAACACGTGATGTAAACGGGCTACAACGTGTTGCAACGCTTAGTTACGCATGTGAGTTCACTTCGTGGCCGATTGAATGCTTACTTTAATGGAAACTCTTCATAATACGCACTAGTAATACTTTCTCGGTCAAAGAATACGGCACGGGTATAAAATATAAAAGAAAATACTGTAAATAAGCTGTTTTCAAGATTTTTAAATTTTTGCAGGATAAGTGAAATTCAACTTTATATCTACTTTTTTTAGACTACCTACAGTTAAACATGTCAAAATTAAGACCATATCTAAAATGTACTGGATTTTATTCGTATTTTTCGTAGAATCCAAAAAATAAGTAATTTTATGATCAGATAACTCCGTGGCTATGAATATTGCAAGTCATGATTAAAAAGCTCCTTTTTCTATACATATTTTATGGTTTTTTAGGAACAAAAATGTTGTCTGCCCAAATCATTGTAACGACATTTTTTTTGCGTTTGCATGATTTTCAGGGAAATTACAATATAATCTGATGATAAAAATATTCTGTAGGTACCTATCCTATACAAATTTGAAAACTCTCTTTGAAATCAGCCCGTTTGCAATATGAAAAAAAAAAAAACATCTGACCCGTATCATTTGACCGCAAGTCAAATAATATTCTGTTCTATTGTAAAATATCTGGTGCAAACTTATTTTATTTTTCACATACGTTTAAAATCTATGTATTAAAATTTACGTAGGTAATTTCATTGTTAGTTTATAGTACTATAAACTAACAATGAAATTATGTGGTATTATTGAATATATAGAAATAGTACATTGTGCATCAAGGGAGGTCAGTACGGAATTACTAACGAGAGTGTTAGAAGGCTTTTAATGACTCTAGTTAGTAGTAGTAGTAGTATAACTCTTTATTGTACAAAACACAGATTACATGAGATTTAAAAAATGTCAGGGGAAGTACAAAGGCGAACTTATCCCTATAAGGGATTTCTTCCAGTTAACCTTTGAGTAGATGAGAGAAAACATTTATATTATTAATTAATTTTTTTGTTAGTATTCCGCTTACCGACCGTTATGCATACAATGTTTTTCATCACATTTGCGGACAATAAAATCAGTTTTAAGACAAAAATATTATTCTATGACGTACTGATGTCTCTATTACTCCCTAGGGAATCTCACTTTTCTATTACTCCCGCTACGCAAGCAAACAACGGCGCACTTAGACGGCAAGTGTGATGAAAATAGTATTATTATGTTCAGACGGATCAGTTTTCCTACTGTTCTCGTTTCCCGAACTCCCCTTTCTTGATATTTTTCTTATCTAATATTTATTGCGGGGTTGTTTGACAGGTGCCACAATATCTTTCAGCAACTCAAGGCATTAATGGTCGTCATAGATGGAAATATGCGTTTATGCGATAATATAGGGTGTGAAATCTGAAACGTAACCAATGTCAATAGTACATTGTGCATCTAGGGAGGTAAGTACGGTATTACTAACGAGAGTGTTAGAAGTCCGACGCCGTAGGCGGAGGGCTTTTAATGACTCGAGTTAGTACTCCGCTTACCGACCGTGATGCATACAATGCTTTTCATCACACTTGCGAGCAAAAAAATGGTTTTAAGACAAAATATTAATAAATGACGTACTGACATTTGTATTACTCCCTAGGGAATTTCACTTTTCTATTACTCCCGCGACGCAGGCAAGCAATGGCGCGCTTAGACAGCAAGTGTGATGAAAAATATTTTTTTTCTTTTTTTTTTCTTTTTGGGACATCTGACACAAATCACTGTATTTTTCAATACAGTTGCTCAAAAAAGGTGTTATTCATGGCTGTTTTGCGTGCGCAAAGTTCGTTTTTGCGATTTAGTCCTTTTTACTTTTCCAATCTTTTTAAATCAAGATGTGTTCCATTTCACGACTGCATACTAAAAAGTTTTACGATATTTCGCTTTAACAAGACGTAATACAACTAAAAACCTACTGCTAATGCAAAACAATTAAAATAGTACATTAATTGTGCATCAAGGGAGGTAAGTACAGAATTAGTATTCCGCTTACCGATCGTGATGCATACAATGTTTTTCATCAGACTTGCCGACAAAAAAATAAATTTTAAGTCATAATATTAATAAATGACATACGGACATTTCTATTACTCCCTAGGGAATTTCACTTTTCTATTACTCCCGCTACGCACGCAAGCAATGGCGCGCTTAGACAGCAAGTGTGATGAAAATATTCATATTTCATATTTTATTCTTACTTCTTCATCAACATATTTTTTTTAATATTGAATATTGAAAAACATTTGTGAGAACGGAACGGTCTCGAACCGCCTGTCAAACTAGAGGCGTTTTTCTTAACTGCAAGAATGTTTATTAAGTATCTAAAGGCAACAATTTGTTTTTGTTTTTATACAATTTAAATATTTATATACACAGATAATCGAACATGGTTTTACGAAGGTTATTAAAAGCGAATATTTGTAGATTTAAATTGTTTCTTACTTGTAAATTATGTATTATCAAATAAAAACGTTTGAGTTGGCTGAATAGCAAAATCTATTATCCCTTAACCCTTAAACAGGCCTGGCGATTTTTTCACTTTCGTATCCTGATTTCGGTAGATAATAGCGTCAATAAAAACTCATTTCTTGTTTTTTTATTAGAAACATTATTTCCAAAAAAAAAACCCGGTGGTCAATATACGCCCTGTGCTCGTCACCAGGAGGCCTACGTGTTCCGCATGTGGCCACTGCCCTGCTGGCGATAAATTGAAGTTTTAAGGGGTAGTTGTTATGCAATTATGGACACAATAAAAGTAAGAAAAAAGGATATTTATTTGTATATTCAAACACCATTTAGCAAAATCCGCTTCAAAACTAACTTATAATTATATACTTAAAGCCAATTAATTATACAAATACTAGTTGTTTTAAAAATACTGTTGTTATTAAAAATAATAAATAATTATCCTTTATTGTCATAAAATATTTACAATTAGTATTAATTAAACAATTTTCTTAAACCTTAACTAAAAATAATTACAAATAGTAACTAGTCAAAGTCCGCTCCGCACCGCCTCCGGTGCAAAACTGCCCATAATGCTTGCGGCATTACCTCGTTGGATCGCTATGGCCAGCCTTTGCACCAAAAACGATTCGGAGCGCGGGTCTTCTCCCTTCAACCTTAGTCGACGGCCCAAGTCACGCACAAAACGCCTCGCGTCCGCGCCCCAGCAGCCCGCCGTCTCCACCGCAAAAGGAACAAACGAGTACCCCGGGCCCAGGGGTGCATACTTTTGCCGCTTTGACGCCGCCTGGAATTCCGCCGCAGCCGCAGCGCTGCGGGTTGTTCGCCCAATGTGAGAAGCGGCGAAGGTGTCGACACACGTAGCGTCCCACACCAAACACCGCCCCCTCTCCCACGGAATCAAAGTCAGGCCATCCGGGCGCTTGCCATCTGTGCGGCTAAGATCCGGAGGCTCGAGGACGGACGGCACACCAGCCGACTTTAGTGCCCTCTGGACAATGTCGTTGAGGGCATGGTGACGCGGATGCCTGCCAGTACAACGACGGCAACTCAAAGCATGGTGCCCGCAACCCCCACCATGGAGCCGCAGATGCATAAATGTGGTTGACATACATCGCAGCCCAGGCGGAGAGCAACGGACACCCGCAAAGAGTCACCGTCGAGTAAAGTACCTAATTGAGGCGAAGGTAGCGCGTGTAACCATGCCCCTGACTCTGGCCGCGACACAGCCAAAAGTCTAGCCCGGTTGACACCCACAGAATCATCGACAAGACCTCCAATCACAGTCCTGCACCCCACATCATCCCACGCCCGTTGCACTGTTGGATTTTGTGGCACGGTGGCTCCAGGATTTAGGGCCAGCCATTCCCTTAACGCATCAGCCACATACGGCACGGTTGCCTTGCTACCATCCAGTGATAAAATGCTAGCAACAAGGCCCCCTACTCCATGAGCTGACGCCAGGAACGCCGGCAGACATACACCCTGCAGACAACGAACCCCAATACCCCCGTGGCGGACCGGCAAAGCGGCCTGGGTCCACTGGCTCTCGTTTAGGGAGATGTTGACTATGGACTCAACCGTGGATTTGATAGCGGCGTCAAAGTTGCTGACCTCGTCTGGAAATGTCCAAACTGGAGCTGTACGCAGCAAATAAATGATCTTCGGTGCGGCGAAGCATTTCTGCAAAAGAGCTAGCGCCACGTGCGGATTCAAGCACTTTAAACGCTCGCCGGCGAGCAGAAGGAGATCCCTACGTGTTCCAAGCGCTTGGGGGACCCCAGATGGAAATACGGGTGCACCCAACAACGCGAAAGAATCAAGGTCAAGCTCCCGAAGACCAGGGAGCAACGAAGAGAAGGAAGAAAAAAGACTGGAAGACTGTGGTCCACAGCCAAAGAACTCGCACTTGGACGCATTCACCTCCAACCCGAGATCCCTCAGACGCGGAATCAAAATGAGCAAGTCTCGCCTAACCTCCTCTGGCTTACCCCCAATGGTACCATCGTCGAGGTACCAGATATTAAGGGGAGACTTAAGCTCCGCGATGACTCTGTGGATCGCAAGGCTGAAAGCGAGTGGACTAAGAGGATCACCCTGCTGCGCACCCACCTGAGAAAGAATGATATCGGATCCATAAAAGAGATTAGAGGGCAGGTGGTAGACTTGGCTAAGGAAGGGGTAGAGTGAAGGAATGTTTGACCTCGCCTCGTCCAACAGTACATCCCTCTCCACGGTGTTGAAAGCGTTCCTGATGTCGAGCTTAACAACCACGCTCCCCACATTCTCCTGGTCCATCACAAAAGTTCGAACCGCATGTATCGCCGCTTCGCACCCCAGACGAGTTCCAAACCCCACCTGATGCGGCTGGAGATACGTCGCCATCTCACTTCGTACTGCGCTGCACCCAAGCTTGGCAACGAGTCTACGGAAAGTGCTACCGACGGCAATCGGTCTCACCCCACCCCCCTTCTTTATCAGAGCACAAAGTGTTGCCCCATACAGATAGGGACACACCTGGGGATTTAACTTACCACTGAGCAAGAAATTGGATAATTTAGTGAGAGCCTCCATCAAGCGCACCCCATTATCCCCAGCCGTGCGAGATGTTAGCTCCTTCAAGTGAGCCGGACGAATCCCGTCCAGTCCCGCTGCAGAACCGCTATGGAAAGAAGCCACTGCCAGAGCTACATCCTCCATCTTTACCGACAAGGCCGGGCAGTCGCAGTCAGGCTCTCCCGGGAAACAAAGAGCACGGGACGGACTCGGATGCTTTGACTGTAACGCTGACAAAGTATCCGAACCCGAAGGGGCGATTGTGTCCTCACTCATCAGCAAACGGACGGCTCCCCTCAAATCACCCTCATGGACCTTGGCCTCAATTGTTTTGGCGAGAGACAACGACCGGAAAGACGCCGCACTGACATCGCCCGACAAACACGAAAAGGCGTCTACATTTGCCTTCACCTTCGTAGCAAGTGACTCCATCCCACCTACTTCTGGAGTTCGTAAGGCCCTGTAAGAAAAAGTCAGGAGAGCGTACCACTCGTCTATTCCATTTACAGCGACGCACCTGTTAATAATGCTGCATAATTTTCCCGCTGCAAGACTACGCGCCCCTTTCGGAATATGACGAAGAACTCTTACTGACTTCTTCAAAACGGCAAGTTGACTCAGGTCATAGCTATTTGTGTGTGAGTCCGGCAATGGCTGCGCAGTGGTACCGTGCGCGACTGAGCCAGCTGCAGGCTGCGAGGAAAACTGAAGAACCACATCTTTGTGCATGCGAGTGATATGCGACTTGAGGCCTCGCGCTGTGAACACCCGTAATGAGTTACTACAATAAGGGCACGTCGACTCAGGCTGGGAGCTCATTATATATCACAATACAGTAAGCCGGTAACTTAAAAGAAAAAAAAAATACAATATCAATTACAATTTCTTTGAAAAAGAGTACAAATAAAATTAAAACATATTCACAAATGCAAAAGTAAACAAAATAAAAAAATAGGTTATAGGAACGCACTTTAAGTTAAGGTTCCAATGACTTGAATGGTATAAAATATATATTATTTCAATATATTTTATTTCCCTTTTAACAAAAGTCGTTACATAAAAATATTAGGTATCACAATAAATTAAAATCCAGAACAGTAAAATTTTTGATTACAAAAATAAATAATAATAAAATAAAACAATTCAAAAAATATATATCGACAGTACGAGTATGACAGAACAAAAGTATACAATTCAAATTATTAAAATAAAAATTAATTGAAATAAAAGTTGTTTGACTAGAAAATTTTAATCTTAGCGCCCTCTTTTAAGAAATTGCGTCACTACATAGAATAAGACTATGGTACGACTGGTACGAGGTCCGCTCCCTTGCACTATAGTAGTTCCCCCGCAGAAATTCAGATGGCGCACCACTATGCGTGCGTCGATGCGCCCACGGCGCAAACAAGCGGCGCGACAGTCCAGCGTAGTAGTTCCCCACTTAACGCCTAGATGGCGGTATGTACAGGAGTGATTATGGCAAGGTTAACCTATGGGATTATTTCCTCATAGCTACACCTCGCAATCCCGATAGACACTGCACAGATCACTAAACTTCTTGTCGCGCCATTCCTCCATCTGGCCTTCACTCTGCAGAATCACCACCAATGACTTGAACCGGTGCAAACGTAAACAAACCGTCACGTTAGAAGATAGTAGATATTTTCGACCTCAAAACAATCGTACTGGATCACGAAAACACTTGTGTGATAGACGGCAAAAAAAACCGAATCCCATACAGCTCCGTTAATCAACTTTTGACGATATTTCGAATATTAAAAACAATAAATACACGGAGTACGTTGTTATCGGTAGGGCAGTTCTACCCTCTTTCCCCTACCCTCTTTATACACGGTGGAATTTAATCGGTGAACAGGAACCCATTTTTCTAATTCAGTAATCGATGGTGGTCACGTTTATGTAGTACTTAAGTGGAACAAAGTTTTTTTTTTTGCATATTTTTTTTTTATGTTGTTTAATTTTTTTTAATTTTTTTTAGTCTGAAAAGTTTAATAAGTCTTTTCAAACTATCAGCCATAGAAACTTAAAACATAAATGAGCAATAACCACTCACATGCTTTAATTTTTGCGATGCATGGCTGATAGTTTGAAAAGAGGTATTAAACTTTTCAGACTAAACCATTAGTAGGGTGACAATACATTTTAATTAAAGTTTAATTTCAACATAAAAATTTGTTATGCTAAAAAAAAACTTGGTTCCACTTAAGTACTACATAAACGTGACCGCCATCGATTACTGAATTAGAAAAATGGGTTCCTGTTCACCGATTAAATTCCACCGTGTATACTTACAGTAAGTCTTGAGATGTTTAGTGGGTGGACCTACATAGTGTACAGTATTGAACTTATCCTTAAATTTCACATAAATGCCCAGCCGGGCAGTGGTCACATACAAACCATTTGTACCAAACCGAAACGGGCAGAGGTCATATAGGGCCCACAAACTTTAAGAGCAAAAATTTTAAGTAAAAAACTATTACTGTGACCATTTATGACATACTACACTTACATTACCTTATATACTACCAAAATAAATCAACACGTAGCACTTACCGTAATTTTTTTCGACACAATAATAGTATTTATCTGGAGCAACACACAAAATCTGCCACTTTTTCTGGTTTTGAATTTGACAACTAAAACGTCAAAGAAATTTGTTCTGACACATCGATTTTGGGTGCGTTCAGAAATCTATGACATTTACTGGCCGCTACAAGCGTTTTGCTCGTCAGAAAAAAATCTTTTGCTAAGTGGTCGCTATGAGATCACAACCTGGTTAAGGGTTAAATTATGAATGCAAGTTTTAGAGCTAAAAAAACGCCCTTTGTCCGTCAAAAATGTTCATTCAGTTCATTGTCAATCAAAGTTTTAACTCATAACTAGGTATTTTGTTTACCTGTCATCTTTAAATTTTTTCGCAACTGTATTGAACAACGTCGTTCGATGCACGTGCGGAAATGTCATTCTTCACTCGTCCCAAGATATCTCGGGACTCGTAAGTAATTTTGGCACCCCACCCACCTTGGCTAGGCCTGGTGATTTGAAGCATTTCTTACAGCATAGGAAAGCTATAAACTATCCGCTGAAACAATATCATTTATCAAACTTTTCTCTGAAATAAAGCAGTGTGACAAAATATTTGAAATTTATGCACGTCCGTCTGTCGTGGTGTTCCGGGTTGCTCTTGCGAACGGTCGCCTAACTTAGGAGTGTCGTGGTGGTTTTAATTTAGCAAAATGTCTCCCGTTTGTCTTGGAACGCTCGTACACCTGTAAGTTCTTACGTTACGTAAGTTACGTAAGTTATAGGGACGGGGCTATACTAAGGAATGAGATAGTGATATTCACCTCTCATTCCTTAGTATAGCTCCGTCCCTATAACTTACGTAAGAACTTACAGGTGTACGGCTGGCTTTAGATATATTATTTAGACTGTTATGCTGAAAACAACTGTACAAGACTGCACAACTTTTTGTAGAGTATTATTTTTAGAGTATTTAAAGGATTATTTTATAAGATTTTGTAATTCCTTTTTTTTGTTGACAAAAAAAGACGGAGGGTTGAGACCCATTGCCATTGGTAGCACATTTCGTCGCTTAGCTACTAAACTTGGGTGTCAGGCAGTAAGGGATGAAATGGCGGCATATTTGCGTCCACATCAGTTGGGTTTTGGCACTAAGCTGGGATGCGAGGCTGCCATTCACGCTACCCGTGCCTTTGTCTTGAATCCTGAGAATGGGAACAGCGTCATCGTCAAGCTAGACATTAAGAACGCCTTTAACTCTATGGAGCGCGATGTGCTGCTGACTGAGGTTAGAGAGAAGTTGCCATCACTCTACCCTTTCCTGTTCCAGGTGTATTATTCCCCTTCTCACCTTTTTTATAACGGGATGAATATTCCTTCACAAGTTGGCGCGCAGCAGGGGGATCCACTGGGTCCTCTAGTCTTCAGTCTCGGTGTTCATAAAGCGATTGCGGGTCTTCGGGCTCCACTGAACATTTGATACCTCGATGACGGTACCATTGGAGGTACGCCTGAAGAGGTGGAGCTCGATTTGCGCATGCTTCTTCCGCGATTCCGTGAGCTGGGACACTGCAGGTTAACAGTGGCAAGTGCGAATTTTTCCCCTGCAGCGCCGGTGCAGCCAGTTCTTTTATTTTGTTCTCCACTCTTCTCCCGGGGGTCAGAGAAATGTCCGACCAGACTTTTAATCTTCTCGGCTCTCCTATTTTCCCAGCTGCTATCCCGGAGGCTTTCGAATCTCGGAGGCAGCTTCTTCTGTCGGCAAGGGAACGGTTGAAAAGTCTTTCTGCGCATGTAGCGTTAATTTTGCTGCGGGTTTGTTTTGCCGTTCCCAAGCTGACGTACTTTTTGCGCACGGTTCCTACCTGGCTTTATCCAGCGCAAATTGACTCCTTTGACGGAGTGTTGAAGGAGTCAGTAGAGGTGCTGCTTAACGTCTCCCTCGACGGCTGGCAGTGGGATCAGGCTTCTCTGCCTATTCGGTTCGGTGGACTAGGAGTACGTCGGGTGCGAGATGTTAGCGTGTCGGCCTTCCTGGCGTCATCTTGTGGGGTGGAGGATCTCGTTGCTCAATTTTTTTCCTTGAATGCCAGCGGGATATCTTTACCCTTCGCTTCTGGCGCCTTGGAGACTTGGTCGGCGCTCAACCCGGGCGCTTCTCCACCGGAGGGACGGGATAGCCAGAGATCGTGGGATGATGGTGGGGTTAAGCGGGTTTTCGATTGTCTGGTGGCAAATGCGACCGGGGTTGATAGGGCTAGGCTTAATGCCGTATCGCAACCCGAGTCCGGTGCTTGGCTGCATGCGTTGCCTTCCTCGCATTTGGGTACCCTGCTAGACAACGACTCGTTGCGGGTGGCTGTGGCCCTCCGCCTTGGCTGCAATGTGTGCGAACCTCATCTATGCATCTGCGGCACTATGGTGGAGAGTCGTGGTCATCACGCACTGAGTTGTAGTCGGTGTGCGGGGCGATTCCCACGGCACCATGCGTTGAACGACATTATCCGGAGGGCTCTAGTTTCTGCAAATGTTCCGTGCGTGCTAGAGCCACCGGGTCTCAGTCGGTCCGATGGTAAGAGGAGAGACGGATTGACGCTGGTCCCGTGGCATAGGGGAAAGTGTTTGTTGTGGGACGCGACGTGCGTCAGCACTTTTGCCGTGTCCCATATTGGTCGGACTGTCCGGTAGGGGGGTGCTGCGGCAGAATTGGCGGCGATGAAGAAGCGGGAGAAATATTTAGGGTTGGGGGGTTATTTGTTTGTCCCATTGGCGGTAGAGGTGATGGGGTGTTGGTGCTCGGAAGCAAAAGCGTTCTTTAAAGATGTGGGACGTCATTTGCGGGACAGAGGCCTCGACCCTCGCTCCGGGTCGTTTCTGGTGCAAAGGTTATCCATGGCGGTTCAGCGCGGCAATGCTGCGAGTGTTATGGGTACCTTTGCGCCGGGACTGACGCGGGGCGGGTTGTTCGATTAGTTTAGTGTTGATTTAGTATTGTACTTATACCATTATTTTTTTTTTATTATAATCTTTATTTATTACTTTTCTAAGGTTAGGTATTTTCATAATATGATTATAAAAGTAAAATACAATAAAACATACAAAACCAATACAAAACATATAAACACATTATAAAAAACCTAACCTAGGGTGCCGCCGGCAACGGAGCGGGCCCAAGCTGCCCGTGGTTAAGGTCGCAGAGAGAGGAACCGACGGACTATCCGCGCCGTGTCCAGGATTACCGCCTTCTGCATCTGACCCTTGATCCAGCCATCTAACGAGAGACTCTTAAGATGTTGGTCGAGACTCTTCGCTATTAAACCGTTCGCTGTAACGACTATCGGGACTATGATCGTCGAGTCAACATCCCACATGGCGGTTATCTCGTGGGCCAGGTCTAGGTACTTACTGGATTTGTCCTTCTCGGCCTTCACGAGATTCTCATCATGGGGGATGGTGACGTCGACGAGCACAGCCCGGCGTTGCGATCGATCTATCAGCACGATATCAGGCTTATTGGCTACAATAGTCCTGTCCGTGATGATAGGTCGATCCCAATAGAGCGTGGCACGACCATTTTCGAGAACTGGTGCAGTTGTGTACTTATAGTACGGCACTTCGACGTCCACAAGGCTGTATTGAAGAGCAAGCTGCTGGTGTATAATACTGGCTACGAGGTTATGTCTGTGCAAGTACTCGGTGTTAGCAATCTGAGAACAACCGGAAATAATATGCCTGAGTGACTCACCGGGACGGCGGCATGCCCGACAAATGTCGACCGTACCGTCCTTCAGGATATATTTCCGGTAGTTATTCGTCATGATAACCTCGTCAGCAATTGCACAGGCAAAACCCTCGGTTTCTCCGAAGAGGTCCCCGAATCATAGCCAGTTCACCGACGCGAGCAGATCTACGTCAGGTCCCGTGAGGGCCTTGTAGAACCGCCCATGTAGCTCCTTGCTCTTCCATACCGCCTTGCGGTCCTCGGTGCTTAGTACCACAGGTTTGCGCCAGTTCTCTTTTGCCAAGGAGAGCGGCGTGAAGTTCCGGTCCACTGCCACCACATCACGATGCATCCCGCACTCATTGTTAAGAAAATAGTTTCTAAGATTGTACACCTGGTGGTTGTGGAGGTTTTTGGCATTTAAGAAGCCGCGGCCCCCACACCTCCGCGGGATGTACAATCTCATAACTGATGAGCGCGGGTGTAGCATTCGATATGTGGTGAGCAGTGTACGGACCCTTCGATCCAGGGCGTCCAGCTCGGTCTGAGTCCACCTTAGTACGCCAAAGGAGTATATGAGTATGGGCATTACTCAAGCGTTGAAGGCGCGCACTTTGTTGCCTCCTGACAAAAGACTGTTAAGTACTTTTGTGAGCCGGCTGAAAAAGCGCTCCTTCACCGCCTGTCTAATTCCCATATCTTCAATACCCAAAGACTGTGACATACCAAGGTATTTATAGGTTTCTGCTTCCGAGATAGATCTGAACGACATTGTCTCAGAAAGCTGTAAATTTGCTGAATTTACTACTTTCCCCCGCTGCACATGCATAACCGCACACTTATCGACACCAAACTCCATATTGATGGCACTACTGAAAACTTCTGTGGTTCGCAGTAGCTCCAACAAGTCTTGGCTATTTGGCGCAAATAATTTGAGATCATCCATGTACAGAAGGTGAGAAATGACTTCACCCTCTCTCCGAAGCCGGCAACCTAGTCCTGAATCCTTCAGCAGGGTACTGAGGGGATTCAGAGCTAGGCAGAACCATAAGGGACTCAGACTGTCACCCTGGAATATTCCTCGCTCGATCCTTATGAAGTCCTGCGGGCCAGAGGGGTCATCCCCGCCTCCTGGTTGACGAAGAACTGTGGTCCACTGCCCCATACATGCGCCGAGAAAGGATCTTAAAGCTGCATCAATTTTATACAGCTCCAAGACCCTCTTCAACCATGAGTGAGGCACCGAATCATAGGCCTTCTTGTAGTCAATCCAAGCGGCGGAGAGGGCCCCTTTGTTACGCCGGACTTGCTGGCAAATGGTCATGTCGATGAGGAGGAGCTCTTTAGTACCACGTGACCCAACCCTACATCCATTTTGAGCAGAGGCCAGAACATTGTTCGCAACAATGTGCGTGTTAATTTTTGCTTTCAAAATGGATGTAAGGAGCTTGTAAAGTGTAGGCAAGCACGTGATGGGTCGATAGTTTTTCGGTTCCGTGGTACTACCGGACTTGTAGAGCAGGAAGGTTACACCTGTTGTTAAGGAAGGAGGCAGGGAACCAAGCTCAAGGGCTTGTTGGAATTGCGCTGCTAATCGCGAGTGCGAGCACCGAAACCATTTTATCCAGAAGTTGTGCAACCCGTCCGGTCCAGGACTTTTCCAGTTCTGGGCAGGTCGGATGGCACAACTTACGTCATCGGGGCTGATGGCAACTGCCTCCATAGGTTCGATGCTCTCGCACTCACGTTCAACAACGTTCATCCAATCGCCCTCCATGTGTCCGACGGGCGCCGACCAGATGCTACGCCAGAAATCAGTCATGGCAGTAGCATCCGGCAGACGCGCGTCGGACAAATGATGATCGGTTTCCTCCCACCTTCGGTATAACTTCCTTTGATCACTTTGGAAGAGACGGTTTTGTTGAAATCGATCCACAAGCTCTCTGTAGCGGCGGATACGGCTTGCCCATGCATAAACTTTCTGCTTCAGAAAGTCAATGCGCTCTGTGAGGTTGGCCATGTAGTCGCAGGGCATAATGCCCGTTCCTGCGAACGCCTGGTTCACAAAGCGCATTACTCGGGGGCGGTTATTTCCCCCCCTGAAGCAGATCAGCTTTGCAATGAGGGTCCTAAACGAGTCGATACGACGCTCGATCCGCACTTGCCACGCGGGGACACCTCCGGCGGTCCTAGGTGCACGGTCAGCGTCCGGGAACTTGACTCGAGCAACACGGCACGCCGCAATGGCCCCGCAGTACATGATCGAGTGCGTATCGTCTAAATCTTTACTGGACCGTATATACGGCTCCAGTAAAGCATTTAGGGCTCCCATTAACGCTAGATTGCGTCTATTTATGGGCAAGCGTGGTAATCGTGGCCTAGAGTTGGGTGTGGAGCGATATTCCATAATCGCCTCTTCCAAAATCCTCCTCAGATGCTCATTAGTTGCAGTACTTACACTCTGACTCGCAAAATACTCCTCATCGGCACTGGGATCAACCCGCGGCGCCCCCGGTGCCAGGTCCGGTGTCGGCACCGGATCCGGCGACGTGGCGGGTGGGTTCCGCGCCGAGGTGGCAGCTGAGCGAGTCGAGAGGGCCTGCAGGCGAAGCCGATCAAGTGTCGAGTCATCCAAACGCTTAGAACGTAGAATGACCCGCACCTGATCCGCTAGTCGTTGCTCCGATACGGCGATGGCGGGTTCAAGAGCCTGAAACAGAGGCAGAATCCTAGAACGGTACGCGGTTAGTCGGGTTCCTCCCTCTGTAGCCTCGTAGTAGGCGCGCATGCAATTCTCATTCATTGTCTGAGTCCATCGCATGCGACGCACTACACCACCGGCAGCGGGAGCCTTGGGCGGGGCAGGATGTCCCGCGGGCCCCAAGCGTGCCGGCAGCGGTGGCCGCCCTCGTCGCGCAGGTGGTCGTGGCGGCGGCGGCGGCGGCGGCCCGCTCTCGTCGCTGGATCCGTCTGTGTCGGGCGCCGTAGCGAATTCATCTCCTGACGACAATGCGGACGGAGAGCTGGACGAGGCGGGCGAAGGTGGAGGTCGTGCGCTGGTAGTCTCCGCTCTTGTTCGACTCCTAGTTTGCATAATACGCGTCTTGCTGTGTTAATGATCGGCCGTGGCTTTAAATGTCAAACTCGTCATTTTGAAATCTTTGGCTATTTCCGTATTATTTCACTTTCCCACATTACTGCAGATGTTGTTCAGCGATTGAGTAAGTTTCATTGCCATTTTCGAGTATAAACGCGTATAAAAATAAAATATTAACAAATTTTTATGCAAACACGTCTGTCAAGTGTCAAAGCGGTTTTTTTTTTTTTTTTATTTATTTATTTTTTTTATAATTATTGTTTCGATGTTTTCATTTTGATATGTTTATTATTATTATTATTATAGCCTTTTTTATTTCCATGAACTCTCATAATTTATTTGAGCTGAAGTAGTTTAATATATTGTTTGTTTTTATTTGAGTCATGGATCCCGTTTGGGTAAAGGCCTCCTCCCACTTCTTCCACAACTTTCTATTCCTTCCTTGGAGCATCCAATCCCTTCCCGCCACTTCTGTTATGTCGTCAACCCATCGTTTAAATGGTTTGCCAACTTTTCTTTTTCCTGGTGGTCCGTTCCACCTTGTAGTTAGAATAGTCCATCTGTTGTCGCTATACCTAGATATGTGTCCTGCCCATTGCCACTTAAGCTTTCTGGCTAATATTAGTGCATCTATGACTCTCGTTTTTTTCCTTATTATTTCATTTCTTATTTTATGTTTCTTATTTATTTTCAGTATGCTTCTTTCCATGGCCCTTTGTGTTGTACTTATTTTTTGTTTGATTCTGTTTGTGTAAGTCCAAGTTTGGCATCCATATAGTAGGCAAGGTAGGAGACAGGTATCCATTATTGTTTTCTTAATCTTTATGCTATAGTTCCCTTTAAGAATTTCTTTGAATGACCAAAACTTTTTCCAGGTGATGTTTTTTCTTCTTTCTATTTCTTCCTCATTGTTAGTTTTCATAAAGGATATTTGTTTGCCTAAATAAATGTAATTATCTACATAATCTATACTGTTTTTCTTTATAACTATTGGTACTCTAAGGTTGTTAGTCATTATTTTGGTCTTACTTCTGTTCATGTGTAAGCCCACTTTTTCGCTTTCCATGTCAAGTGTGTATATCATTTCTTGGAGTTGTTCAGCTCTTTCAGCAAATAAAATAATGTCATCTGCAAACCTCAGGTGTGTTAAGCGGTGGCCATCAATGTTGATTCCATACTTCGACCACTGTAGCTTTTTAAAGATGTGTTCTAAGACGGCAATGAAAAGCTTGGGTGATAAAGGGTCACCCTGCCTGACTCCTCTTTCTATTTTGATGACATTTCCTCTTCTTTCTAGTTTGACTCTGCTTGTACTGTTTGAGTAAATGTGCTTTATGATGTTTATGTAGTTGTCTTCCACATTTGATGCCTTGAGAGCGCTCCAAATTGAGTTGTGACTGATACTATCAAATGCTTTACTGTAGTCTATGAAAGCGATATATAATGATTTATTAAATTCATTATACTTTTCAATAAGTTGTTCTGTCGCATGGATATGGTCTGTTGTACTGAAGCTCGAGCGGAAGCCTGCCTGTTCTATTGGCTGCGCAGAGTCTATTTTTTCAGTGATTCTTTTTAGTATGATAGAAGTGAAGAGCTTATATATACTTGCCAGTAGGCTGATGGGTCTGTAATTTCCCATTTCTAGGGGGTTTCCTTTTTTGTATATCAATATTATGTCTGATGAGCACCATTGCATTGGCACTTCATTACTTTCTAATACCATGTTGAATAATAGGGTTAGGTGCTTGAGTAGTACAGGAGCTCCTAATTTGAGACAGTCATTTGTTATCCCATCTGGTCCTGGGCTTTTCTCATTTTTTAGGTTTTTTATGTGTGAGAGTGTCTCTACTTCATCTATTGGTTTGACAGGTATATAGTTGTTGGTCTGCTCTTGTTCTGGGCTGTGACTATCTGCTTGGCTGTATAGGTCTTTGTAGAACTGTGTGGCATGTTCTATCACATCTCTCCTTGATTTAGTTTCGTTTGAATTGTTTTCCAGTTTTTGTATCCATTTTTTCTGCAGTGTCATTTCTTTATAGGCTCTCTTGGCACTTCTATGGGTATGTAGATTTCTGTTTATTATTTCTTCTCTGTAAATGTTGTAGTCCCGTTTTATTGCTTTATTGGTAATTTTGAATAATCTAGTAAGTTCTTTTTTCTGTTCTTTAGTTTTATTTGTAGCTTTTATCAAAGTTGAGCGCTCCTTGATGAGCTGTTTTGTGTTGTCACTTAGTATTGTTGGTCGTTTTGAAGTATTTACTTGAGTTGGTTGTAGGCTTCGCAGTATGGTATGTTCTAGCAGGCTATAGTATGTTTGGGTATCTTTAGGTATATCTATGATATTGTTTTCAATGTTCTTTTCTAAGTGACTTAAGTAATATTTAATATCTTCTTCTGTTTTAGGGGTTCTTATTGCACTTTTGAAATTTTTCCTGCTTTTCCTTTTTTGAGATAACTGAAATGTTGCTCGTAAGAGTCTGTGATCAGAAGAGTAGTTGATTTGGTTCAAAACTTCAATATTTTTTGTCATATGAAATTTGTTTGTCATAATAAAATCAATTTCATTTTTTATGGTGCCGTTAGGTGATAGCCAGGTCCAACGTTTTGTTTCTTTTTTCTTGAAGAATGTATTGATGATTGATAAGTTGTGTTCTAAGGCATAGTCTATAAGTTTCTGTCCTCTTGTATTCCGTTCACCATAGCCATAGTTGCCAGTACATAGACTTTCCTCTTTCTTAGTACTTCCAATTTTCGCATTGAAATCTCCCATTACTATCAGGGTCTCATCTGCTAGGTCGTGCGCTTTCTCCAGATCATTGTAGAAGGCCTCTACTGTTTCATCTTGTGCTGCTTCTGTTGGGGCATATGCCTGAATTATTGAAATGTTAAGCTCTTCTAATTTTAACTGAAGTAGGGCTACTCTTTCTGAGATTCCTGTGAAGTTATGTATTTTATACTTGTGTTCTTTTTTAACCAGGAATCCAACCCCATGTAGGCCTTTAGTTTCTCCTATATAGCACATAATGTAGTCTTGATATTCCTCTATGTGGCAACCAATTCTTTTCACTTCCGATAACCCTAGCACATCAAATTTGACGTTTTCTAGTGCATGTGTAAGTTGCAGATATCGTTCTGTTGATGACAGGGATCTTACATTGAATGTTCCTATTTTTAAGGTTATGTTTTCAGTTTTTGGTTTTTTGTGCTGGTTAAGTAGTGATTTATTTACTGGAACGGATGCTGGTGTTGCAGTCTTACTTGATATCTCTTTATTTGGTAGGGACTTTAAATTGGGATGTTTCTTAATAGTTTCCATTGTTTTTTTTGTTGTGCGGTAATTTTTTACACTTGGAGGGTTATGGTCATATTCCCCCACGGTGACCAGCCGGCTTGGAGGAAGGTGTTTAATGTTTGTTTTGCTAATTGTTGAGGTATTTTTTCCTATATGGTTTCGGTTGTCGGTGGTGATTAGTTTTTTGTCTCGGTGAATGAGTTAGATCTTGCACGTCCCACACTGTTTAGGATGTTTGGCCGTAGTATTTCTCTTCCAGCTACTCTAGTTCTGGGCATCTCTGGCTTATCCTCTGTGTTCACTTTTTTGTGTGATGACATGTTGGGTGAGTGGGAGTCGTCTCTTTTCCTTTTGTCTCTGTTTGTATCTGCAGGTTTTTTAACTATAATTTTATCATATTTTATAAATGCTATGTTTCCCTTCTTCTTCTCGGCCTCAACTTCCGCTTGTAGTTGTTTGCGTTTTTCAAGTACATCTTTGGGAAAGTCTTCTTTAATATATATTCCTTCCGGGAGTTTTGATCTGTTTTTAAGTATTAGATGTTTCTTCCAGGTAGAAGTGAGGGATATGACTACCGGTCTGTTGGTGCTGGCCTTCTTGCCGATTCTATAGATGTTACTTATTTCTTGACTATCCAGGTGCGTTTCTGACTCGATTATGATTTCCTTTATAAAATCTACTAGCTCGGCTTCCGATTTTCCGACCTCGTTAATTCCAAATAAAACTAAGTTATGTTTTCTTTTTTCTCGTTCGATAAAGCTGAGCTTTTGTTCCAAAATTGAGACTTTCGACTTCAGCTCCGAGTTTTCTTCTGTCAATCTTTTTAATCTGTCATCCATTGCCGAAGTGACGTTTTGCGTCACTGAATCTGTAATGTTGGTAGTTTGATCATCTAGTTTTTTCTCTAGTCGTGCCCACAGATCATCTATACACTTTTCCATCTTGCAGGTTTTTCGTTTTTGCACTGGTAACACTGCTCGCTGTCTTGTCAGTTTGTAGTGGTTGGCTATGTTTGGTTGGTACACAGTATTTCAAGCGGACAATTACTTTTGAGGTTATGACGCTAGAACCGAATTTATGTTTTTTAGCTTCTTGGGCGTTGCGTTTTGAAAGGAACACTATTCACAAAGGTTATTGTTTGTGTGTTTCACTGTTCTTTGCACTTTTCCACGTCCTGTTTGCACTTTTTACGCGATTTTAGAATTAAAATTAGAGGACACTTATGGCGTACGTGTTTGCTTTCCGAGCACCGGGTCTTTCCGAGTCCTACAATTACCATTAGCTTATTCTTCTTAGTCGCTCCCTGACCCCGAGTTGCTGCTATCACTGTCACTCTCGGAGTCATTGCTGCTGTCACTGTCGGAAGAACTGGAGCTGGAGCTGGATGAGTCGGAGTCTGAGGAGCTGTTGTCGGAGCAGTCGGAGCAACTTGAGTTACTGCGCTTCTTTTTCTTGTTTGGAATTTTGCAACTTCCTCCACTGCATTGAGGTTCCTGCTTGGTTTCCTTAGCCTTCAAATTCTTCTTAAGGACCTGGGTACGGGACGGGCGAACGAGAATCTTGCGTTTGCCTTTGCACTCATAACTCCTTTGATATGTTTATATGTAGTTAATTTAATGAAATTGTAATTGATTTATAAATTATGTTATATTGAATAAAATTTGCTAAAATTTTTTTACTGTGATTATACTCAATATAATTATTTTCTTCCACGGAACCGGTGCCTTTTAATTTCAGTTACTGAAATTTGTAACTGTCAAAACAACAGTCCTCGTTGTATGTCAATGCACAAAGTGACTAAACTCGATTTGTTAAAGCTTAAGTCAGTTGTGACACAAAAAAAAGTCGGTCCCAATCTGAAAAAATATAGAGAGAATATCTTGGGGGTTTTGAACAGAAGAATGACCTAGATAGTTTTGTGTATTCGCATAATCTTATCTTACGATACAGTCGACTCTCGTTATTTCAAACCTGCGATAATTCGAACCTCTCTATAATTCGAAGTTATCATGAGTTCCCTAGAAGATCTCTTGCTATTTCGAAAAAAATCAATACATTTTTAAACACTTGGTAATTCAAACAAAAAAGTAATAGCTACACAACAAAACCACGCGTTAATTCGAACTCGTGGACGTCAAACATTCGACAATTCAAAGTTATGAGATTATAGAGGCAAGTACCCTACATTTTAGAAAAGTTGCACGAGCATTTGTTGTTAATTACATATTTGTTTGCCACTCAGTTAAGCTACTTTTCCATTGGTTATGTGTACAGATTAAAAGTTTACGTTAATTATGAGTCCTAGAAAGTATAGATGCTTGACGATTGCTGAAAAATCGCAAAAGTGGAAGTAGTTGGGAAAAAAAATGCTTTTAATAAATAACAGTTGATTATTACTTAACACCTCGTACTTTCATTTTTTCTCCCGAATATTTCCGACCATTTGATATTTCAAACTCTCGATAAATCGTAATATTTGGATAGGTCCTTCGAGTTTCGAATTAACGAGAGGCGACTGTAATTATTACTTTTTTAGGGTTCCGTAGTAAACAATGAACCATTATAGTTTCGCCATGTCCGTCTGTCCGATTACCTCCCCAACTGGTGAAGTGGGGATGTTTTTTAAGTGCTGTAATCCTATAATGTGGGGTATCATTGAAATGGTCTCTTAAAAAGAATAATGAATGTGGCAGAAAGTTTTTTCTTGAGTCAATATTTTCGGAGAATAAAAAAAAAATACAGAATAATAAAAATATGTTCTCCTCTACCTTTCGATCCGTGGTTCCAAAAAATATAAATATGGGCTTATAGAATGCCTTAAAATAAAATTATTTCGGACATAATCGGCTCAGCCGTTTTCGAATAATTACGGAACCCTATACTGAGCATGGCCCGACATGCTCTTGGCCGATATTTTTAACCCCTTACCGCATAGAAGGGGTGCGCCAAAGTATTTATAAAATTGCAACTTAGATTATTGGAACTCCGAAAATTTTTCTTATACAATTTAACTTCATAATGATCGGTATTTAGAATAATCTTTGTTCATAATCATCATCACATAGAATTATTTATGTTCATAATATTGTTTTTCATACATATTTTTAGTACTAACTTTCATGTTTATATAATTTTTCACTATACTTATTTTATGCTATATATTCTAATGTTATAGGTATTTATTTTTATCTGTACTGGTTTTATGTATGAATTATTTTTGTTTAATTAAATATAAATCGTACTATTACTGTAAACTAGCTACCTGCACAAATCAGGTTGTGGCGGAGTAGGTACTGTACTAAACGGGTTCCCTCTAAACTTTTTTGTCCGAAACGCTTAGGACATAACAGACTTGGTATAATCTATTTTGGCATCAACTTAATGAGACAGAAACATCACTTGGCTTAAATAACAATATTTCGAATATTATTTTATCCGAAACTATCTTCGCATATCATTAATTACGCTGAGTGTTATAAGACAGAAATTAGATTTGCATTTATTTTTTTTGGACATGTAGCCACATTGTTCGAATCTTGCCTTTTTCGTCAGGCAGAATTTGCTGTGAGGGTGAAAATTTCTGCAGTGAGCGAGCGAAGCGAGCGAACAAATCCTTCCGGGGCAGATCCGACTCGGATAGGTTAGGTTAGAAGACTAAGGCGGGAGCTTTGCTCCCGCCTTAGTCTTCGAGGTTATTTTTTTTAGCAACCTAGAAAGTACTCAGCTCAGTAACACAGCAAGTAACGTATAGAATATTACTACTACCTCGATTATATTGAGAGGTTGTAATTATTCCTTCTCTGTTATGCTAAAACAAACTATGCCGATACTTTTTATGCACATCTAGATTATGCCTCATCATAAATAGGAGCATCGAAATTATGCTCGAATAATATTCGAACAACTCGAAATCTGCCACAAAGAAATATGATAAAGTTGAGTAGGTATGTCACAACAGTTTCTGCACAAAGCCCATTATGACTACATAGTTTATGTTATTCATAAAAGAATTATACCACAACAGAGTGAACCTAATGGGAAAATGTTTATAAATAAACAATTTATTTCAAATAACTTTATGAGTATAGATTAATCTACTTGACGACTTTAGGAGGATAAAATTTCGAAATAAAAATCGTTATGAACATTGTAGGTAGAAGTATAATTTTTAGGAAGAAAAAAAGTATGAGAAAAATTTTTCGGAGTAATGATGATTATGAGTAAAAAACGGTATTAGTAAAAATATTCGAAGAAAAAATTGTATAAGTGCCAATATGGACCCCATAGAAGCCATATATGGCCGCTATAAAATTGAACTTTCTTGATTGCCATTAGAGTTCAAATTTCAACAATTTATTTTTTATTCATGCGGTAAGGGGTTAAGTAAAGATTTGTGTTTCGTAACCTAACTGATGAGACAGAAACACTTATCTAGGTGTTATATCACACTTTCCCCCACTTGAAGAAATATTTTTTTCGGCCTTTTTAGGTTTCCGTAAAAAAGTAGAATATTATTAGGGAATATTTTATTATGATTAAAAGGAAACTATTTTGAATATAATCGGCCTAGCCCTTTTTGAATAACTACAGAACCGGTCAGATCATGTCAGGCCATGCTCAGTGTAAGAGCGTGACTCGAAATGCTCTGGCCGGTTTTTAGAAAAAATAATTAATATCCGCCAAATACTTGTTAAATGTTAAAAATAGTTTTATTCCAAGACAGAAAAGGATTTGCGCGAAATGTTTTGCTATATTGCAATTCCCCGTGCACTAACTTCAGCGGTGAATTATTCCTTTTTCATTGCAACTTCGCTTTTCCTATTTGCAGCGCTGTTTGAGTTTTATCTTTTGTAGGTGCAAAGACTGCAAAGTTCGACGACTCGGAGTCCCAGTTTAAAATGCAATTAGTAATTTATTTCTGGATAAAATAAAACATTTTGGTTCCTATAGCGGATAGCTAATTTAACCCGAATACATACTCGTACTATAATATAAAGTTTTGAGAACTATTTGACGATCGATTCAGGGGTATTGATAAGCATAGGTTTTCTTACTGCCGTTACTACGCGGAAATATATTTTCTAACCTCATTAGCCGAAAGAAGTCCACTGCTGAACATAGGCCTCCCCCAAAGATTGTCACAATGACCAGTCCTGCGCCACCCGCATCCAGTGGACTCCTGCGACATTCAGCCTCCGTAGCCTAGTTGGTAGTGACCCTGCCTACGAAGCTGGAGGTTCCGGGTTCGAATCCCGGCGAGGGCATTCTTTGTGTATTTATTTATCACAAATGTTTGTTCCTTGGTCATGGCTGTCTATGTATTTAAGTATCTATATGTATCTATCTATTATATATATCGTCGCCTGGTACACACATCACAAGCCTTATTTGAGCTTACCGTGGGACTAGGTCGATTTGTGTAAGATGTCCCAAGATATTTATTTATTTTACTTATTCGCACATTAGTCCACCTTGTAGGGAGTATTTTCTTATGCGTATTAGAAATTGACATAATATAAAAATTAAAACCCAAATCAGTTATGATGCGATTATAAGAAATGATTATACCACTCAAAGCACTCAATTACTCAATTGCCAAGCTTAATGTGGCTTAGCTGCAAATATTCATTACTTAGGCCTCCGCGCAGCATAATGTCACTAATTGATCCGGAGTACGCACTTTGAACAAAATGGCGGAGACGTGAGAGCTATTTGAATATTCATTGGCGCTAAATGTGCGGCGAGAAACGTACGCGATCTACTAAAAGCCTGTCGTGAAAATCGAAATACGAAAATTTCGAGCATCTGTCCCTGTCACGTAGATGACGCCTTTGTTGGAGCAACGGAGACAAATGTTGGAAATTTCCGAAATTCGTAGTTCGTGGTAGGCCATTTGAGTAGCTAAGGATGTATGGTATTCCTGCAATTGTATCTTGGTTTCGTAACAGATGGAACTAAATTATTAAGATATGCGATTGCCGAAGCAGTGCATAGCGCTTGGAATGCGCTAAAGACCTGAGAGTTTGACTGTGAAGCATAGACAAACTAGATTACAGACATCAACTAATTAAAATTGTACAACTTGACCAAAAACAAAAACTAAGGGTCTAAATTCGTTTCTTGTTTTCGTTGTCTTATTTTGTGTTCCTAAATAAAATAAGTAAAAAAAGTTTTAAGTTAAACGGTTTTTATTGCACCAAAAACTAGAAAATAAAAATTTATTGTATCTAACCGTAGATGCTACTTTCTGTAGATTACTCACGTGAAACTATTATCAATGTAGTCTTCCCCAAGTCGGATGCTGAAAGCTACGTTTAGCCTCTATGTCAGTGGATTAAGCGTTACCTAATCGGAAACTTTTACCAAACTAAAATAAAAACGTGGGGGCGTACGCAATTGTGATTAAGTCACTATAGTTATTTAAGAACACGCATAGAAATCAAGACAGGAATAGTGTAATAAGTTTTGTTCTGGCCTTGATAAAAGCTATTTAACTGTGTAGAAGTGATGGAACAGATGGATGATTAATTGCAAAATTAAAGCTACAATTACATATTTTGAACTTGTACGTTTCTTTATAATAACGCCCCACGTTTTTATTTTAGTTTGGTAAAAGTTTCCGATTAGGTAACGCTTAATCCACTGACATAGAGGCTAAACGTAGCTTTCAGCATCCGACTTGGGAAGACTACATTGATAATAGTTTCACGTGAGTAATCTACAGAAAGTAGCATCTACGGTTAGATACAATAAATTTTTATTTTCTAGTTTTTGGTGCAATAAAAACCGTTTAACTTAAAACTTTTTTTACTTATTTTATTTTCAAGTTTTTAGTGCAATTGTTAAGATAATTTCCGATACTATACCTACTTATTCTAGATCAAAGATGTTGTTTATAATATGTAATACAAATTATGCATGCTAAGTAGCGCTTATACTCTCGCGCTTTCGTCAGTCATCACGAATCACGACACATATGTAAACGTAAGGGACATTATTTTATGTGTAACGGAAGGCGAATCCCTGCTGAATAGATATTTTTAGAAATCCGACACTAAAAAAAAATGTTATTAAATATCTCGATCGACAATTGAAAACCAAAGGCTGGGCGTGGTTAATGTAAGCTTGAATGCCCGAAGTGTCTCAAATGGACGTGTTATTCAAACAATAAGTACCTGACAATAAGAAATATATCAATCGATTTGGTTTATTGAGAAAACCAAGTTAAAATTTGTATATTGTACACATTATACAAGTCGAATTCGAGACTATAAAATATAAACTCATTCTCTCAGACCAACCGGAGGACCACAGGTCTGACGGAAAGTCCGACGTGAACCGAGAGCCATAAGAGTCAATCCGTGCAATGTATCAACCGGAGGGCCATAGGCCCGACGGCACTATGGCACGCACTACGTAAATCCGAGAGACTCACACTCCCTGTCTATCAACTGGAGGACCGCAGGTCCGAGTGCACGTCCTACGCAAACCACCTGCGCTGTCAGCCTATCAATCGGAGGGCCGCAGGCCCAACGGCACGCCCTACGCGAACCCGAGCGGTATACTCATACTTTCTGTCTCATCAACCGGATGACTGCACGTCCAACGGCTCGCCCTACGCGAATCACTCACGCTATCACTCTATCAGCTGGAGAGCCGCAGGCCCAACGGCTCGCCCTACGCGAACCACTCACGCTGTCACTCAATCATCTGGAGGGGCGCGGGCCCGACGGCTCGCCCTACGCGAGCCACTCACTCTGTCACTCTATCAGCTGGAGGGCCGCAGGCCCGACGGCTCGTTCTACGCGAATCACTCAGGCTGTCACTCTATCAGCTGGAGGGCTGCAGGCCCGACGGCCCGCCCTACGCGAACCACTCACGCTGTGAGTCTATTAGCCGGAGGGCCGCAGGCCCGACGGCTCGCCCTACGCGATTCACTCACGCTGTTACTCTATCAGTTGGAGGGCCGCAGGCCCGACGGCTCTCCCTACGCTATCCACTCACGCTGTCACTCTATCAGCTGGAGGGCCGCAGGCCCGACGGCTCGCCCTATGCGATTCACTCACGCTGTCACTTTATCAGTTGGAGGGCCGCAGGCCCGACGGCTCTCCCTACGCGATTCACCCACGCTATTACTCTATCAGCTGGAGGGCCGTAGGCCCGACGATCACCCTACGCGAATCACTCACGCTGTCTAGAGAGACAGCGTGAGTGATTCGCGTAGGGTGTCCGTGACCGGCTGATAGAGTATCAGCCGGAGGGCCGCAGGCCTGACGGCCCGCCTTATGCAAATCACTCACGCTGTGAGTCTATCAGCTGGAGGGCCGCAGGCCCGACGGCCCGCCCTACGCGAACCACTCAGGCTGTGAGTCTATCAGCCGGAGGGCCGCAGGCTCCCCCTACGCGATTCACTCACGCTGTCTCTCTATCAGTTGGAGGGCCGCAGCCCCGACGGCTCTCCCTACGCGATTCACTCACGCTATTACTCTATCAGCTGGAGAGCCGCAGGCCCGACGGCTCGCCCTACGCGAATCACTCACGCTGTCACTCTATCAGTCGTGACCCTATGAGTCTATCAGTCGGCGGGCTGCAGTAATGACATACGGTACTAAACCGCGGTCGCTTACAATGGGCCTCATTAGAAGGCTCCAAGTCACCCAAAGGGCAATGGAGAGGCCTATGCATCCAGAGTCGCCCTGCGAGATCGGATTAGAAATCAGACCAGCAGAACCAAAGTAACCGATATAGCTCTTTATATCGCTAAACTGATGTGGGCGGGGCTTGTCGCGCGTGGAACGGACGGCCGTTGGGGCGGTAAGGTTCTCGAGTGGCGGTCACGTACCGGAAGGCGCAGCGTGGACGCGCACAAAGTGGACTCATGACCTGGTGAAGGTCGCTGGATGCGGGTGGCACAGGGCCGGTTCTTGTGGTAATCTTTGTGGTTGGTCTATATTCACCAGTGAACGCCTTTCGGCTGATATGATGATGATGATGGTAATTAAATCCGTATGTTTCTGCCTAATGTCTAAAGCAGTACTTCAAAATCTACATATCGCTAAACCTAGCGGTTGTGGCAGGCAGTTACACTCTCGGTTAAGGTAAGCAGTACGTCTGCAGCATCAGGCTTTGAGGATACAAGGATACAGATATTATAATATTGCATTGTCATGGGGACTTGATAAGAGTTCCAAATTTTATTGATTTCGGTGCAGTAGAAGTGGTCGAAAAATCGATCACAAGATTTGAAGCATCGACGACAGTTGATACGCGGTGAAGTTAATAAAAACCGTTTAAAAACGTGACACAGTTGTGATTTTTGTATGAGATGATGTTTTATTTTCAATTTTTGATGTATGGATTAATATCTAGCGTGAAAAAGAAATACAAGTGTACCGGATTTTTTTTATATACTGAGTCGTAACAGCAACTAAAAGCGTGACAGAGTGGTATGAAACAAGAAACGAAAATAATTTTGACCCTAAAACAACTACTCATAGCAACCTAAACTCAATAAAAAGTGCAGTATTTATAACTGTCAATGTGACAACCATACTTTAATTTAGGTGTCACCCTTGTCATCTTGACACACGTATAATCATAGTCATCACATATGACACTTCTCAATAATCAATAAAGGTTTCACTAACATTTTGGGCTCATTTACATGATAAGATATTTCGGTGAAACAGAAAAAGGCACGATTACGAAAATCGGGAATATTGAATGTACTAAATAAATATGAAGTTAATATTATGATTTCGCGACACTTGCAAAAGCTTTACACCCTTTTTAGGATTCAACAAAGGATTCAGATTGGTTTTAGATAGTGTAGTGTAAGATTGTTTTGTATTGCGCCCTTTCTGGACGAAAAGTAA